>CM035286.1:465846-476084 GCA_020226075.1 Hydropotes inermis | reverse complement strand
TTTGTTTCTCTTCATTTCTGAGGTATTTGTAAGGCCTCAGACAAATCCAAAATTACCCCCATTTCTCAGTGAGATTCCGTGCATGCTTCTTGGCTTTTCAATTGTGTGTCTTTTTATATTTTTAGGATACAAACCCTTATTGGACATAACAACTGCAAATTTGTTCTCCATTTCATACTTCATTTCTCATTTTATTGATGGTTCCCCATGGTGAGGCTTTAGAGTTTGATGTACTCACACTTGTTCACTTTTCCTTTCACTTCTTTTGCTTTTGGAATTACACCCAACCTTCATTGCCAAGACTGATGTACAGGAACACAGTAACGCTTCCTTTCTAGGAGCTAAATGGTTTCAGTAGTTCAGTTCAAGCTTTTAATCCAGTAGAAGTTGGATAGCCTTAGATCCCAGAATCCTCTAACCACCCTTCACTATTTGCAGGCAGTGTTCCTCTGTCCTCTAGAGAGTGAGCACAGATACCTACAGACATACACACACCCAAGCACAGTGAATACAAAAAGGACTGTGGGTTGGCATCAGAAGAGGGACAGATAGGAGAACAATAATAAGACGAACCTACAGGGGTTGGAGGCACTGCCTGCCTGAGACACAGACTCCCTTATTTTCCAGGTCTTGTCCCACCTATGTCTGAGCACATTCCTAGAAGTTCATGTGGCCATCAGCCCCGGTGTGCATCTGGGGACAATGACAGGCTTTGAGAGAAAGGGACTCATTCAGGACGGAGGACAGGTTGAAAATGGGAGGTGAGTCTGGGCTTAGGTCTGTCAACCAAGAGCTGCACACACAACCTGCCCAGGAGCTGTGTGGAGGGCTGTGTGGTGCTATTGAGTGAGGCCCGGGGCTGCGTGCATGAGGGATGAGCAGTCAGGATCCTGAGGGCTATGTGCATGGCTGTCAAATGTCAATCCCATGAAGGGGCCCCTGGGTGGTGAAGTCACTTCCTCGACAGCAGACCCTAAGAGGACTTGGAACCCTGCAACCAGGCACACACCTTCTAGCAACAGTGCCACAGCCAGTTGGGGCTCACTTGACTGGAGAGTCTTCATTCAGCAGGATGTTCTCCAGCTGTGTCTTGACTGACCAGGGATTCTGCTTCAGGAAATGCTGGAGGGAGAGGTTTTTCAGATGTTCCAAGTGGTACAGTGCTCAACATGGATGCCTAAGTTCCTTTACCAGGAGGACACCTAAGGTAACCAAAGGCAATCTAGAGCTGGCCACACCAGGCAATGCCGCCACTGGAAGCCCTCCCTGGGCAACTCCAGGTGCCCTCATCTCCATGTGTGGGAAAGTGGGACTTGAGGGGATATTCTCCCTCTGAACAGAAGCAGGTTGGTGCGCACGTGGTGACCTGGGGGTCCTGTCACGTTCACACCGGAGGACGGGCTGTCAGCAGGGAAATAGAATCCCTGAGGTGCTTTCATTGATGAGCGAGGGACTCCATTATCTGAATGACTGCCTGAAGAAGTGGAATTGTGGCATGGGGAGGGCTGGCAGAATCCTGGATCCCACATAACTTCGTTTTCCTACTGAAGGTAGAGATCTGGCAGCTTCTCCTGGAAAAGTGGAAAGGAGTCCAGGAGATCTGTGGACGAGGCTGGGATGTTGTGAGAAGCATCTGGGAGGCCAGAGCTCAGAGTCAGCCCCCATGAGAGTCCACACCCATCCTCTCTCCATCAAAGCCCTGCCTCCACCCCCAACCTGGGACCAAGATCACATGCTGTGGTGTGCTCACTGTCTGGTGGAACCTCAGCTGGCATGCCCAGCTGGTACTCAAAGGATTTAGTGACACCTGAGCCCTCGCTGGTAAAGGGTGAGTGTCAGCGGCAGGAGGAGAGCCAGGCAGATCCCTCGCTGATGCAGCAGCCTTTAGATGTAGGAGGTAAATGTGAGGTGTTAGGAGACCCACAGGAAGCCTGGGAAGCTCACAGAGACTGTGTGTGCCCTCCTGGGTCAGATACTGCTGAGAACGCTTCATGTTCCAGAGTAGACACCCGGCCGGCCCTGGCAGTGATGACACCAGGATGCGGGACAGTGGGAGGGTCAGTGTACTATGTCAGTCTGCCCTCAGGAAGCGGACAGATGGTCACGCCATGGATCAAGGGCTGTCACTTGAGCAGGCTCGTTTGTGGCCCCTCCCCTGTGTCTTTTTTTCTCATCTGTCGCTAATATCTTTTGGAACCCTGACTTAAGATGCATATATCTTTCCTTGTCTCACAGTTGTTTTGTTTCTCTTCATTTCTGAGGTATTTGTAAGGCCTCAGACAAATCAGAATTTACCCCCATTTCTCAGTAAGATTCCTTGCATGCTTCGTCACTTTTGAATTGTGTGTCTTTTTATATATTTAAGATACGAACCCTTATTGGACATGAAAATTGCCAATATGTTCTCCATTTCACACATCATTTCTCACTTTATTGATGGTTCCCCATGACGAGGCTTTCAAGTTTGATGTACAGACTCTTTTTCACTTTTCCTTTAACCTCTTTTCCTTTTGGAATTACTCCCAAATTTCATTGCCAAGACTGATGTACAGGAACAAAGTACCCCTTCCATTCTAGGAGCTAAATGGTTTCAGTAGTTCTGTTCAATACTGGAAAACCTTACATCCTAGAAATTGCTTACCATTCTTCACTGTTTGGGGGCAGTGTTCCTCTGGTGTCTAAAGAGTGAGCACAGATACCGACACATACACAGACACCCAAGCACAGTGAATATGAAAAGGACTGTGGGTTCTCATCAGAAGAGGGACAGATAGGGGAAGGGTAATAAAACGAACCTACAGAGGCTGGAGGCACTGCCTGCTTGAGACACGGACTCTCATATTTTCCAGGTCTTGTCCCACCTATGTCTGAGTACATCCCTGGAAGGCCATGTGGTCATCAGCCCTGGTGTGCAGCTGGGGACACTAACCATATTTGAGAGAAAGGGACTCATTCATGATGGAAAACCGGTGGGAAATGGGAGGTGAGTCTGGGCCCAGGTCTGTCAACTCAGAGCTGCACACACAGCCTGCCCGGGAGCTGTGTGGAGGGTTATGTGGTGCAATTGAGTGAGGCCCGGAGCTGCGTGGATGAGGGATGAGCGCTCAGAATCCTGAGGGCTATGTGCAGGGCTGTCAACTGTCAATCACTTGAAGGGGCCCCCGGGTGGTGAAGTCACTTCCTCGAGGGCAGACCCTAAGAAAACTCAGAAACCTGTAACCAGGCACCCACCTTCTGGCAACAGCACCACAGCCAGTAGAGGCTCACTTGGCTGGAGAATCTTCCTCCAGAAGGATGGTCTCCAGCTATGTCTTGACTGACCAGGGATTGTGCTTCAGGAAACCCTGGAGGGAGATGTTTTCCAGATGTTTCAGGCGGTTCAGTGCTCAATCTGGATGCCTCTGGTCCTTTACCAGGAGGGCAACTGAGGTAACCCCTGGCAATCTAGAGCTGGCCACATCAGGCCTGGCCGCCAATGGGAGCCCTCCTTGGGCAGCCCAGATGCCCTCATCTCCATGTGCGTGAAAGTGGGACTTGAGGGGTGGTACTCCCTCTTGACAGGAGCAGGTTGGTGGGCACATGGTGACTTGGGGTCCTGTCAAAATCACACCTGAAGACGGGCTGTCAGAAGGGAAATAGGATCCTTGAGATGCTTTCATTTTAGAGCGTGGGACTCCATTTTCTGAATGACTGCTTGAGGAAGTGTGATTGTGGCATGGGGAGGGCTGGCAGAATCCTGGATCCCACATAACTTCGGGTTCCTACTGAAGGCAGAGATCTGGGAGGTTCTCCTGCAAAAGATGTAGGGAGTCTGTATATATCTATATAGCTTTCTGTCTAACTTGAAACCCATTCTAACTTCTATCACATCCACTGTATATGTCATCCCAGCCACTGTGTCGAAGACATCACACCAACTATGTAGGACATCACAGGTGGCATATGTATGCCATATGCACTATACATGACATCATATCCAACCTTTATGACAACCACCCTCAGTATTCATGACATCACATGCACTATATATAACATGTCATCTACTGTGTATGATATCACATTCACTATATGTGTGACATCACACATTGGTTGTATCTCTGACATCACACACTCTATGTTTATGACATATCCACTTTATATGGAATCACACATAGTGTTATGACAAGACAATCATTGTGTAAATTAACAGCCATGATGTCTGATATCACCCCCACTGTATCTGTGTCATCACACCCACTGTATCAATTTTATCAAACCCAGTGTATGGATGACATCAGAGCCACTATATGTATGACATCATATGCACTACATATGACATCACATCGACTCCTTAGGACATCACACCACTTTATATATGCCACAAATCCACTCTATCTGACCTCACGTCCAGTGTATATGGGTCACCACACCCAATCTATCGGTGATATCACAGACACTATATATATGACATCACATCCAGTATATCTGTGATATCATATCCACTATATTTATGACATAATATCCAGTAAATATTACATCACAAAACTCTTTGTTGATGACACCACACTTGGCATATGTATGACATCCTTTGCAGTGCAAATGACATCGCATCCACTCTTTCACATCAAACCATAGAATTCATGAAGTCACATGCACTTCAGGCATAACATCACAGCCCCTGTATCAGACATCACACACACTGTGTCATGGTCATCACAACCTCTCCACTGATATCACACCCACTATTGTATGACATCACACCTACCTTTTTTGTGAGATCATATTCACTAAATATATCGTGACATTCAATCCTCATGTCATCACACTACTGTACTGATGACATCACAAACTCTATATATGAAACCACATCCAGTATGAGGGCACCATATACACTTAACATGAGACATCACAGCCACTATCTGGGTCATCACACCCACTGTATAGACAACATCACACCCACTCTTTTTATGACATCACACTCACCATATATGTGGCATCATTTGCATTATACAAGACATCACATCCTCACTTTTTGATCTCAAACCACCATTTTGAGGACATCACACCCACTATATTAGACATGTCCGCTGTATCTGTGTCATGACTCCAACTCTATCAATGATATCACAGCCACTATATGTATGATATCACATCCGGTATATGTTAGAAATTCTGTCCACTATATTTATGACATCATATTCACTATGTATGACATCACAACCCTGTGTGTTGATAACACCACACTCAGCATATGTATAACATCATTGGTGCTACGGAAGACATCACATCCACTCTATCACACCAAGCCACAATCTTTATGACTTCACATCCACTTCAGGCATGACATCACACCCACTGTATCAGACATCGCACCAACTGTATCTTTGTCAACAAAACGTCTCCACTGATATCACATGCACTTTTGTATGACATCACACCCACTCTATCTGTGGCATCATATGCACTATATATAACATCATATCCACTGCTTATGTCATCACACTTTTCTACTAATGACAGCAAAACCTTGACATATGCAACAACATCCAGTATGCAGCTCAAAATATACACTATCCCTGTGACATCACAGTCACTAGTCTGTGTCATCACACTCACTGTATTGAGAGCATCACACCTACTCTTTGTATGACATAACACTCGGCATAGGTATAGCATCTTTTGCACTATGGGAGATGTTACATCCACACTTTGTGAAATAAAACCAACATTTTTATGACATTACACACACTATATATGACACCGTATTGAGGCTATATCTGTCACCACATCCACTGTATTGATGATATCACACCAAATGTATTTATGAGATCTCGTCCTCTATATATGTCGACATCATATCTATTGTATACAACAACATATTCACTATATTTGTACCATCACAGCTACTGTACCTGTGTCTCACACCCACTCTTTCCATGACATCACAACATTTGTATATATGACATTGAACCCACTATATATTTAACATCAGATACACTATATAAGGTATCACATCCAGTGTTTATGATATCACACCGCATTATTTACGACATCACATGCACTGTATTCATGTCATCAGTCCCACAATATCTAACACTGCATCCACAGTATCTGTGTACTCACAACTCCTCTAAGAATGATCTCTGAACAACTATATGTATGACATCACACCCATTTTATATATGACATATTAGGCACCATACATAACGTCACATCCACTCTTTGAGTTCACACCATTGTAGTAACCATATTACATACACTGCATTCATGAAATCACACACACTATATAAGACATCACACACATGACAACACAAAAGTTATATCTACCATCTCACACTTTATATCTGACACTACATCCACTGTATCTGTGTCATCAAACCCAGTGTATCAATTGTATTACACCCACTCTCTGTATGACATTACACACTATATGTATGACATCACATTCAGTCTGCATGACATCACATGAACACTTTATGACATCTCAGCTGTATGGGTATGACATCACATCCAGTATATCTATGACATCATATCCAATATATATGACATCACCCTTACTGTTTCATGAAACAAAACGTCTATACCTGGCATCTCACCCACTGTATTTGACATCACATTCTCTGCATCTGTGTGGTCGCACCTGCTCTATCAATGCCTTCACAACAATTATGGAAGTCTTCACACTTGGCATATGTATGACACCATAAACACCCTACATCATATCAAATTCAGACTTTATGACATCAATCATCAGTATTTAGGACATCACAACCACTGTATTTATGACATCAGATCTTCTATATATGACATCACATCCACGATTTATTACATCTCATCCCCTATACCTGTGACATCACAGCCACTATATTGGTACCATAACACCCACTATGTTTGTAAATACATATCAACTATATTTGACATGAAACGCACTGTGTTAAGTCAATGCAAACACTATACATGACATCACACTCTTCATGTCTGTGTTTGCGTTATCACACCCACTATATCGATGATAAAACACACACTCTATTTATGACATCACGTCTCCTGTATATATGGCAAAATAGGTATGTGTAAGGTATTTCACCCACGATTTATGACATCAAAACACTCATGACATCAAACTATTATATCTCACCTCACACCAATAATATCTGACAGCACATCCACTGTATCTCTGTCATCACATCCAGATTATCGATCATAAAACCCCCTTTGTATATATGATAACACAGCCACAATATGTATGACATCATATGAACTACATATGACATCACATCCACTCTTTATGACATCACAGGCACTGTTTTCATGTCATCACACCCAGGATACCTGTCATCACATCCACTGTAGCTGGACCATTACTTATAGTGTACTGATAATACCACACCCACTATATGTGTGACATGAAACCCACTACATGTATGACATCACAGGAATTCTATATGACATCACACTCCCTCTTTATGACATAACAATACTGTATCCATGACGTCATATCCACTCTATTCAGGACAGCACACACACTCTCTATGACATCACATACTCTACACTTGCAACATCACAGCAAGTGTATCTATCACAAGACACCTCCTGTTTATGATGTCATACTCAGTATATATGACATCTCACATGGTGTATGAATGAAAATACAACCACGGTATCTGACATCACACTCACAGTATCTGTGTAATCACACCCACTTGATTGATGATATCACACCATATGTATGTATGAAATCACACCCACTGCATGTAGGACACCATAGGCACTATGTATGACATCACAATCTCTCCTAATGACATCATACTAATTTTTTGTATGTCATTACACCCACTATGTTTATGACATCATATCCACTATATGTGATGTCACAAATTCTGTAGGTATGACAACACATGTTCTATATCTGACTTGAAACACATTCTATCTGCCATCACATCTACCTTACATGGCATCACACCTACTCTGTCGAAGACATCACACCAACTATGTAAGACATCATACGTGGCATATATATGTCATCCTTTGCACTATACATGACACCATATCCACCCTTTAAGTCAACAGTGCTTAGTATTTATGACATCACATGCCCTTTATTGATGACATCACATGCACTATATATGACATGTCACCTACAGTATATGATATCACATTCACTATATGTGTAACATCACACACTGGCTGTATCTCTGACATTGCACACTCTATCTTTATGACATATACACTTTATATGGCAGCACACACAATGTTATGACAACACAAACATTTTGTAACTTCACAGTCACTATGTCTTATATCACACCCACTGTATATGTGTCATCACACCCAGTTTATCAATTTTATCAAACCCAGTGTACGTATGACATCATAGCCACTATGTGTATGACATCATATGCACTACATGTGACATCACATTCACAATTTAGGACATCCCACCTTTTTTATGTATGACATCAAGTCTAATCTATCTGACCTCACTTTCACTGTATCTCAGTCATCACACCCACCCTATCGATGATATCACAGCCACTATATGTATGAGCTCACATCCAGTAGATCTGTGACATCACATCCACTATATTTATGACATAATATCCATTAAGTATGACATCACAACACTCTGTGTTGATGATGCAACACTCAGCATATGTATGACATCCTTTGCACTGCAGATGAAAACCCACCCACTCTATCTAACCAAACCACAGTATTTATGATGTCACATCCACTTCAGGCATGACAACACAGCCCCTGTATCAGAGATCGCACCCACTGTAGTTATGTCATCACACCTTCTCCACTGACATCTCACCCACTTTTGTATGATATCACACCCACCTTCTGTGTGACATCATATGAACTATATTTAACATCACACCCAATTGTTAAGTCATCACACTACTGTACTTATGACATCACAGCCTCTATATATGAAACCACAGCCTGTATGAGGGCAACATACACACTTAACATGTGACAAAACAGCCACTAGCTGGGTCATCACACCCAATGTACAAACAACATCACACCCATTCTTTTTATGACATCACACTCCCCATATGTGTGGCATCATTTGCATTATACAAGGCATCACAACCTCACCTTTTTACCTCAATCCACCACTTTGCAGACATCACACCGACTATATTAGACATCATGTCCACTCTATCTGTGTCATCACACCAACACTATCGATGATATCAAAGCCACTATATGTATGATATCACATCCAGTACATGTGAGACATTCTGTCTACTATATTTATGACATCATACCCACTATGTATTAAAACACAACCCTGTTTGTTGATTCCACCACATTCGACCTATGTATGACATCATTTGCGCTACAGAATACGTCATATCCACGCTGTCACACCAAGCCACAATCTTTATGACTTCACATCCACTTCAGGCATGTCATCACAGGCACTGTATCAGACATCACACCAACTGTATCTTTGTCATCACAACCTCTCCACTGATATCACACCCACTTTTGTATGACATCACACCCACTATATGTGTGACATCACATGCACTATATATAACATCATACCCACTGCTTATATCATCACACTACTTTTCTTATGACAGCACAAACTGGACATATGAAACCACATCCAGTATGCAGCTCAAAATATACACTATCCTTGTGACATCACAGTCAGTAGTCTGTGTCATCACACCCACTGTATTGAGAGCATCACACCCACTCTTTGTATGACATCACACTCATTTGCACTATAGAAGATATTACATCCTCACTTTATGAAATCAAACCACCATTTTCATGACATCAGAGCCACTATATTTGACATCATATCAACGCTATTTCTGTCAACATATCCACTGTATTGATGATATTACACCAACTCTATTTATGAGATCTCATCCTCTATATATGTCGATATCATATCTGACGTATACAACAACATATTCACTATATTTTTTCCATCACAGCCACTGTACCTGTGTCTCACACCCACACTTTCCATGATATCACACCCTTTGTATATATGACATCTCACCCACTATATTTGATACCACAGCCACTGCATCTGTCTGTTCACACCCGTGCTATTGATGATATCATAAAAATTATGGAAGTCATCCCACTTGGCACCTATATGACATTATACACACTGTATATCACATCTCATTCACCATTTATGACATCAGTCCTCAGTATTTTTGGCATCACAAACACTGCATTCATGACATCAGATATCCTATATATGACATCACATCCAT
>CM035286.1:437756-465836 GCA_020226075.1 Hydropotes inermis | reverse complement strand
TCTTTAGGACATCACACCACTTTATGTATGACATCAAGTCCACTGTATCTGACCTCACGTCCACTGTATCTGTGTCATCACACCCACCCTATCGATGACATCACAGCCACTACATGGATGGTATTACATCCAGTATATCCGTGATATCATATCCCCTCTTTTTCTGACATCCACTAAGTATGACATCACAACACTCTGTGTTGATGTCACCACACTCCGCATATGTGTGACATACCTTGCACTGCAGATGACATCACATCCACTCTATCACACCAAACCACAGTATTTATGATATCACATCCACTTCAGGCATGACATCACACCTCCTGTATCAGACATTGCACCCACTGTATCTTTGTCATCACAACCGTTCCACTGATATCACACCCACTTTTGTATGACATCACACCCACCTTCTGTGTGACATCATATACACTATATATAACATCACATCCAATCCTTATGTCATCACACTACGGTGCTTATGACATCACGGCCTCTATATATGAAACTACATCCAGTATGTAGGGCAACATATACACTATACATGAGACATCACATCCACTATCTGTGCCCTCACATCCACTGTATAGAAGTCACACCCTCTCTTTGTATGATATCACACTTGCCATATGTGTTGCATCGTTTGCACTATACAAGAAATTACATCCTCACTTTATGACCTCAGACAACTGTGTTTATGTCATCACACCCACTATATTTGACATCGTGTCCACTGTATCTGTGTCATCACATCCACTGTATTGATGATATCACACCACCTGTATTTCTGAGATCATATCTGCTATAATTCACAGCATGATATCCATTCTATACAACATGACAGACACTGTATGACATCACAACCACTTCATTCATGAAATCAGATTCCCTAAATATGATATCACCTCCAGGGTTTATGATATCTCGTCCCTATACCTGTGACATCACAGACACTATATTTGTGAATACATGTCAACTCTGTTTAACATCACACAGTGCTAAGACAATACAACCACTATATCTGAAATCACAACCTCCATATGTGTATCTGTGTGATCACACATATGCTATCGATGATATAAAACACACTGTATTTATGACATGCCACCTACTATATTTATGGCAAAATATGCACTGTATATGACATCTTACACACGATTTATGACATCACAACACTCTATCCATAACATCAGTCTATTATATCTCATATCAAACTGATTATATCTCACAGCACATCCACTGTATCTCTGTCATCACACCCAGATTATCGATCATATAAACTCCATTGTATGTATGATAACACAGGCACAATATGTATGATATCTTATGAAGCCATATGACATCACATCCTCTCTTTATGATATCACACAATGCTTTGACATTCACACACACTGTATTCATGTCATCACACCCAGGATACCTGTCATCACATCCACTGTAGCTGAGCTATTACTTACAGTGTATTGATTATAGCACATCTGCAATATGTGTTATATCAAACCCACTATATGTATGACATCATATGAATTCTATGTGACATCACAACCACTCTTTATGACATCACAAGACTGTATTCATGAAATCACATCCATACTATTCCTGACATCACACCCACTGTATATGACATCACATATACTCTACTTGTCACATCACAGCCACTGTAACTATGACAATACACCTACTATGTTTTTGACATTATACTCAGTGTATATGACATCTCACATGGTGAATGAATGACAACACAAAGACTGTATCTTACAAAATACCCAAAGTATCTGTGTAATCAAACCCACTTGATTGATGACATCACGCCCTATGTACATATGAAATCACACCCACTGCATGTATGACACCATAGGCACTTTATATGACCTCACATGCACTCTTGCTGACAACACACCATTGTTTGTATATCATGGCACACACTCTGTTTATGATGTCATATATATTATATATAATGTCACCCAACTGTGTGTATGACTACCCAAGCTCTATATCTGACTTGCAACCCGTTAAAATTGCCATCTCATCCACTCTGTATATCATCAAAACCTCTCTGTCAAAGACATCACACCTACTGTGTAAGACATCACAGGTGGCATATGTATGCCATCATATGCATTATTCATGACATCATATCCACACTTTATGACAACAGCCCTTACTATTTATGACACCACATTCACTATATTCATTAAATCACACGCATTATATATGACATTTCATCTACTCTGTGTGATGTCACATTCACTATGTGTGTTACATCATACAATGGCTATTGATCTATGACATCAAGCACTCTATGTTAATAACATATTCATTTATATGGCATGACGCACAGTGTTATGACCACACAACCATTGTGTGCCTTCACAGCCACTATGCCTGACATTACGCTCAGTGTATTTTAGACATTACACACTATATACCAATTTTATGAAAAGAAGTGAATGTACGTCATCACAGCATCTATATATATGACACCATATGCACTACATATGACATCTTATCCTCTCTTTATGACATCACACCACTTTATTTATGACGTCAAGTCCGCTATATCTAACATCACATCCTCTCTCTCTGACTTCACGTCCACTGTATCTGTGAAATCACAACCACTCTCTCAATGATATCACAGCCACCCTATCTATGATCTCACATACAGTATACATGTGATATCCTATCCACTATATTTATGACATCATATCCACTATGTATGACAACACAACACTGTGTGTTGTTGATACCACACTCGACATATGTGTGACATCATTTGCACTACAGATGATATCACATCCACTATATCACACCAAACCACAGTATTTATGATGTCACATCCACTTCAGGCATGACATCACATCCACTCTATCAGACATTGCACCCACTCTATCTGTTTCATCACAACCTCTCCAGTGATATAATACCCACTTTTGTTTGACATCATACCCACTATATGTGTGACATCATATGCAGTCTATATAACATCATATCAAATCCATATGTCATAACACTATTGTACTTATGACATCACAGCCTCTATATATGAAATGACATCCAGTATGTAGGGCCACATATACACTATACATGTGACATCACAGTCACTATTCGGTGCCATCAGTCTCACTCTATTGACATCATCACACACACTCTGCATGACCTCACACTTGGATAATATTTGGCATCTTTTGCACTATACAAGACATCACATCCTCGCTTTATGACATGAAGCCCCCATTTTTATGACATCACACCCACTATATTTGACATCTTATCCACTGTATCTGTGTCATCACATCGCCTGTATTGATGATATCACACCAACTGATTTTTGAGATCTCATGTGCTATACATGATGACATCATTTCCATTGTATATGACATCACAGCCACTGAATGTGTGTCATCACACCCATGCTTTCAACAATATAACACCCTTTGTACGTAGGACATCACACATACTCTATGTATAATATCATATACACTCTATAAAGCACCACATCCACATTTTATGACATCACACCTCATTATTTATGACATCACATGCACTGTATTCATGATATCTCCCACACTATATCTGAAATCTCATCCATCGTATCTGTGTAATCACAATGACTCTATTGATGGTCTCAGACCAACTGTATGTATGACATCACACCCACTTTACCTATGCCGTGGTATGCATTCTACATAACGTGACATCCACTCTTTATCACTGCACACAATTGTAGTTATCACATTACATCCACTGCATTCATGTCATCACACACCCTATATATGACATGACACACATGCCAATACAAAGGTTATATCTGCCATCTGACCCACTATATCTAACCCCAGAGCCACTGTATCTGTGTTATCACACAAATGGCACACACGTCTGTATTGATGTTTTGCTCTATCGATGACATCACAACAAGTGGTAAGTCATCACACTTGGCACACGTATGGCATCATAACCAATCTAAATCACATCACATTCATACTATATGGCATCAATGATAATTTTTTATGACATCACAAATACTGCATTCATGACATCAGATCTCCTCTATATGACATCACATCCACTCTTTAGGACATCACACCACTTTATGTATGACATCAAGTCCACTGTATCTGACCTCACGTCCACTGTATCTGTGTCATCACACCCACCCTATCGATGACATCACAGCCACTACATGGATGGTATTACATCCAGTATATCCGTGATATCATATCCCCTCTTTTTCTGACATCCACTAAGTATGACATCACAACACTCTGTGTTGATGTCACCACACTCCGCATATGTGTGACATACCTTGCACTGCAGATGACATCACATCCACTCTATCACACCAAACCACAGTATTTATGATATCACATCCACTTCAGGCATGACATCACACCTCCTGTATCAGACATTGCACCCACTGTATCTTTGTCATCACAACCGTTCCACTGATATCACACCCACTTTTGTATGACATCACACCCACCTTCTGTGTGACATCATATACACTATATATAACATCACATCCAATCCTTATGTCATCACACTACGGTGCTTATGACATCACGGCCTCTATATATGAAACTACATCCAGTATGTAGGGCAACATATACACTATACATGAGACATCACATCCACTATCTGTGCCCTCACATCCACTGTATAGAAGTCACACCCTCTCTTTGTATGATATCACACTTGCCATATGTGTTGCATCGTTTGCACTATACAAGAAATTACATCCTCACTTTATGACCTCAGACAACTGTGTTTATGTCATCACACCCACTATATTTGACATCGTGTCCACTGTATCTGTGTCATCACATCCACTGTATTGATGATATCACACCACCTGTATTTCTGAGATCATATCTGCTATAATTCACAGCATGATATCCATTCTATACAACATGACAGACACTGTATGACATCACAACCACTTCATTCATGAAATCAGATTCCCTAAATATGATATCACCTCCAGGGTTTATGATATCTCGTCCCTATACCTGTGACATCACAGACACTATATTTGTGAATACATGTCAACTCTGTTTAACATCACACAGTGCTAAGACAATACAACCACTATATCTGAAATCACAACCTCCATATGTGTATCTGTGTGATCACACATATGCTATCGATGATATAAAACACACTGTATTTATGACATGCCACCTACTATATTTATGGCAAAATATGCACTGTATATGACATCTTACACACGATTTATGACATCACAACACTCTATCCATAACATCAGTCTATTATATCTCATATCAAACTGATTATATCTCACAGCACATCCACTGTATCTCTGTCATCACACCCAGATTATCGATCATATAAACTCCATTGTATGTATGATAACACAGGCACAATATGTATGATATCTTATGAAGCCATATGACATCACATCCTCTCTTTATGATATCACACAATGCTTTGACATTCACACACACTGTATTCATGTCATCACACCCAGGATACCTGTCATCACATCCACTGTAGCTGAGCTATTACTTACAGTGTATTGATTATAGCACATCTGCAATATGTGTTATATCAAACCCACTATATGTATGACATCATATGAATTCTATGTGACATCACAACCACTCTTTATGACATCACAAGACTGTATTCATGAAATCACATCCATACTATTCCTGACATCACACCCACTGTATATGACATCACATATACTCTACTTGTCACATCACAGCCACTGTAACTATGACAATACACCTACTATGTTTTTGACATTATACTCAGTGTATATGACATCTCACATGGTGAATGAATGACAACACAAAGACTGTATCTTACAAAATACCCAAAGTATCTGTGTAATCAAACCCACTTGATTGATGACATCACGCCCTATGTACATATGAAATCACACCCACTGCATGTATGACACCATAGGCACTTTATATGACCTCACATGCACTCTTGCTGACAACACACCATTGTTTGTATATCATGGCACACACTCTGTTTATGATGTCATATATATTATATATAATGTCACCCAACTGTGTGTATGACTACCCAAGCTCTATATCTGACTTGCAACCCGTTAAAATTGCCATCTCATCCACTCTGTATATCATCAAAACCTCTCTGTCAAAGACATCACACCTACTGTGTAAGACATCACAGGTGGCATATGTATGCCATCATATGCATTATTCATGACATCATATCCACACTTTATGACAACAGCCCTTACTATTTATGACACCACATTCACTATATTCATTAAATCACACGCATTATATATGACATTTCATCTACTCTGTGTGATGTCACATTCACTATGTGTGTTACATCATACAATGGCTATTGATCTATGACATCAAGCACTCTATGTTAATAACATATTCATTTATATGGCATGACGCACAGTGTTATGACCACACAACCATTGTGTGCCTTCACAGCCACTATGCCTGACATTACGCTCAGTGTATTTTAGACATTACACACTATATACCAATTTTATGAAAAGAAGTGAATGTACGTCATCACAGCATCTATATATATGACACCATATGCACTACATATGACATCTTATCCTCTCTTTATGACATCACACCACTTTATTTATGACGTCAAGTCCGCTATATCTAACATCACATCCTCTCTCTCTGACTTCACGTCCACTGTATCTGTGAAATCACAACCACTCTCTCAATGATATCACAGCCACCCTATCTATGATCTCACATACAGTATACATGTGATATCCTATCCACTATATTTATGACATCATATCCACTATGTATGACAACACAACACTGTGTGTTGTTGATACCACACTCGACATATGTGTGACATCATTTGCACTACAGATGATATCACATCCACTATATCACACCAAACCACAGTATTTATGATGTCACATCCACTTCAGGCATGACATCACATCCACTCTATCAGACATTGCACCCACTCTATCTGTTTCATCACAACCTCTCCAGTGATATAATACCCACTTTTGTTTGACATCATACCCACTATATGTGTGACATCATATGCAGTCTATATAACATCATATCAAATCCATATGTCATAACACTATTGTACTTATGACATCACAGCCTCTATATATGAAATGACATCCAGTATGTAGGGCCACATATACACTATACATGTGACATCACAGTCACTATTCGGTGCCATCAGTCTCACTCTATTGACATCATCACACACACTCTGCATGACCTCACACTTGGATAATATTTGGCATCTTTTGCACTATACAAGACATCACATCCTCGCTTTATGACATGAAGCCCCCATTTTTATGACATCACACCCACTATATTTGACATCTTATCCACTGTATCTGTGTCATCACATCGCCTGTATTGATGATATCACACCAACTGATTTTTGAGATCTCATGTGCTATACATGATGACATCATTTCCATTGTATATGACATCACAGCCACTGAATGTGTGTCATCACACCCATGCTTTCAACAATATAACACCCTTTGTACGTAGGACATCACACATACTCTATGTATAATATCATATACACTCTATAAAGCACCACATCCACATTTTATGACATCACACCTCATTATTTATGACATCACATGCACTGTATTCATGATATCTCCCACACTATATCTGAAATCTCATCCATCGTATCTGTGTAATCACAATGACTCTATTGATGGTCTCAGACCAACTGTATGTATGACATCACACCCACTTTACCTATGCCGTGGTATGCATTCTACATAACGTGACATCCACTCTTTATCACTGCACACAATTGTAGTTATCACATTACATCCACTGCATTCATGTCATCACACACCCTATATATGACATGACACACATGCCAATACAAAGGTTATATCTGCCATCTGACCCACTATATCTAACCCCAGAGCCACTGTATCTGTGTTATCACACAAATGGCACACACGTCTGTATTGATGTTTTGCTCTATCGATGACATCACAACAAGTGGTAAGTCATCACACTTGGCACACGTATGGCATCATAACCAATCTAAATCACATCACATTCATACTATATGGCATCAATGATAATTTTTTATGACATCACAAATACTGCATTCATGACATCAGATCTCCTCTATATGACATCACATCCACTCTTTAGGACATCACACCACTTTATGTATGACATCAAGTCCACTATATCTGACATCACGTCCACTGTATCTGTGTCATCACACCCACCCTGTCGATGACATCACAGTCACTATATGGATGGTATCACATCCAGTATATCTGTGACATCATATCCCCTATATTTATGACATAATATCCACTAAGTATGACATCACAACATTCTGTGTTGATGACACCACACTCGGCATATGTGTGACATCCTTTGCACTGCAGATGACATCGCATCCACTCTATCACACCAAACCACAGTATTTATGATGTCACATCCACTTCAGGCATGACATCACACCCCCTCTATCAGGCATTGCACCCACTGTATCTTTGTCATCACAACCTGTCCACTGATATAACACCCACTTTTGAAGGACATCACAACCACCTTGTGTGACATCATATACACTATATATAACATCACATCCAATCCTTATGTCATCACTCTACTGTACTTATGACATCACACACTCTATATATGAAACCACATCCAGTATGTAGGGCAACATATACACTATACATGAGACATGTAAGCCACTCTCTGTGTCCGCACACCCACTGTATAGACATAATCACGCCCACTCTTTGTATGACATCACGCTCGCCATATGTGTGGCATCGTTTGCCCTGTACAAGACATCACATGCTCACTTTATGACCTCAAACCACCGTGTTAATGTCATCACACCCACTATATTTGACATTGTGTTCACTGTATCTATGTCATCACATCCACTGTATTGATGATATCACAACATCTGTATTTCTGGGATCACATCGGCTATAATTCACGACATCATATCAATTGTATATGACACGACAGCCACTGTATGACATCACAACCACAGCATTCATGACATCAGATTCCCTACATATGACATCACCTCTAGGATTTATGGCATCTCGTCCCCTATAACTGTGACATCACAGACACTATGATTGTGAATACATGTCAACTATATTTCACATCAAACAAACGGTGCTAAGACAATACAACTACTATATCTGAAATCACAGACTCCATATATGTATCTGTGTGATCACAAACACTGTATCAATGATATAACACACACTGTATTTATGACATGGCACCTACTATATTCATGGCACAATATGCATTGTATATGACATCTCACCCACGATTTCTGACATCACAACACTCTATCCATTACATCAGACTATTATATCTCATATCAAACTGATTATATCTGACAGAATATCCACTGTATCTCTGTCATCACACCAGATGATTGATCATATAACCCCCATTTTATGTATGATAACACAGGCACAATATGTATGACATCATATGAATACATATGACATCACATCCACTCTTTAAGATATCACACCATGCTGTGACATTCACACAAACTGTATTCATGTCATCACACCCAGGCTACCTGTCGTAGCATCCACTGTAGCTGAGCTATTACTTACAGTGTATTGATTATAGCACATCTGCAATATGTGGGATATCCAGCTGAGCTATTACTTATAGTGTATTGATTATAGCACATCTGGAATATGTGGGATATCAAACCCACTATATGTATGAAATCCTATGAATTCTATGTGACATCAGAACCACTCTTTATGACGTCACAGGACTGTATTCAGGACATCACATCCACACTATTCCTGACATCACACCCACTGTATATGACATGACATACACACTACTTGTGACATCACAGCCACTGTAACTATGACAAGACACCTACTATGTTTTTGACATTATACTCAGTGTATATGACATCTCACATGGTGAATGAATGACACCACAATGACAGTATCTGACATGATACCATATGTATCTGTGTAATCAAACCCACTTGATTGATGACATCACACCCTAGGTACGTATGAAATCACACCCACTGCATGTATGACACCATAGGCACTTTATATGACATCACATCCACACTTGCTGGCAACACACCATTGTTTGTATGTCATGGCACACACTCTGTTTATGATATCATATGTATTATATATGATGTCACCCATACTGTATGTGTGACTACACAAGCTCTATATCTCACTTGAAACCTGTGAAAACTGTCATCTCATCCACTCTATGTGTCATCACACCCTCTCTGTCGAAGACATCACAGCTCCTGTGTAAGACATCACAGGTGGCATATGTATGCAATCATATGCATTATACATAACATCATTTCCACACTTTATGGCAACAACAATTACTACTTATGACATCACAGGCACTATATTCATTACATCACATGCATTATATATGACATCTCTTCTACTCTGTATGATGTCACATTCACTATGTGTGTTACATCACGAAATGACTCTATCTATGACTTCAAACACTATGTTTATGAGATATTCACTAGATATGGCATCACGCACAGTGTTACGACAACACAACCATTGTGTGCCTTCACAGCCACTATGCCTGACATTACACTCAGTGTATTTTGGACATTACACAAAATTTACCAATTTTATGAAAAGAAGTGAATGTATGTCATCACAGCCTCTATGTGTATGACACCATATGCACTACATATGACATCACATCCACTTTTTATGACATCACATCACTTTATTTATGACATCGAGCCCACTATATCTAACATCACATCCTCTCTATCTGACCTCACGTCCACTGGATCTGTGTAATCACACCCACACTATCAATGATATCACAGCTAGCCTATGTATGATATCACATACAGTATACATGTGACATCCTATCCACTAAATTTATTACGTCATATCCACTATGTTTGACAACACAGCATTGTGTGTTGTTGATACCATACTCGGCATATGTGTGACATCATTTGTACTACAGATGATACCACATCCACTCTATCACACCAAACCACAGTATTTATGATGTCACATCCACTTCAGGCATGACATCCCACCCACTCTATCTTTGCCATCACCACCTCTCCACTGATATCATACCGACTTTTCTATGACATCATACCCACTCTATGTTTGACATAATATGCACTCTATATAAATCATAACAACACCTTATGTCATCACACTACTGTACTTATGACATCACAGCCTCTATATATGAAACCGCATCCAGTATGTAGAGCCACATATAAACTATACATGAGAAATCTCAGCCAATATCTGTTTCCACAAACCCACTGTTTAGCCAACATCACACTTACTCTTTGTATGACATCATGCTCGCCATATGTGTGGCATCATTTGCCCTATACAAGACATCACATCCTCACTTTATGACCTCAAACCACCGTGTTTATGTCATCACACCCACTATATTTGACATCGATTCCACTGTATCTGTGTCATCACATCCACTCTATTGATGATATCCCACCACCTGTTTTTCTGAGATCACATCCGCTATAATTAACATCATATCCATTGTATACGACATGACAGCCACTGTGTGACATCACAACCACTGCATTCATGACATCAGATTCCCTACATATGACATCACCTCTAGAGTTTATGACATCTCGTCCCCTATACCTGTGACATCACAGACACTATGACTGTGAATACATGTCAACTATATTTAACATCAAACACACAGTGCTAAGACAATACAACCACTATATCTGAAATCACAAATTCCATATGTGTATCTGTGTGATCACACACACTCTATCAATGATATAACACACACTGTATTTATGACATCACACCTACTCTATTCATGGCACAATATGCATTGTATATGAGATCTCACCCACTGCATCTCTGTCATCACACCCAGATTATCGATCATATAACACCCATTGAATATATGATAACACAGGCACAATATGTGTAACATCATATGAATACATATGACATCACATCCACTCTTTAAGATATCTTAAAATGCTATGACATTGACACACCCTGTATTCATGTCATCACACCCAGGATACCTGTCATCACATCCATTGTAACTGAGCTATTGCTTACAGTGTATTTTTTATAGCACATCTGCAAAATGTGTGATATCAAACCACTATATCTATGACATCATATGAATTCTATGTGAGATCACAACCACACTTTATGACATCACAAGACTGTGTCCATGACATCACATCCACAGTATTCATGACTTCACACCCACTCTATATAACATCACATACACTATACCTGTGACATCACAGGCACTGTAACTATGACAAGACACCTACTATGTTTTTGACATTATACTCAGTGTATATGACATCTCACATGGTGAATGAATGACACACAACAACTGTATCTGACATGATACTCAATGTATCTGTTTAATCAAACCCACTTGATTGATGACATCACAACCTATGTGCATATGAAATCACACCCACTGCATGTATGACACCATAGGCACTTTATATGACATTACATCCACACTAGCTGACAGCAAACAATTGTTTGTCTGTCATGGCACACCCTCTGTTTATGACATCATATGTATTATATGTTATGTCACCCATACTGTGTGTAGGACTACAAAAGCTCTATATCTAACTTGAAACCAGTTAAAACTGCCATCTCTTCCACTCTATATGTCATCACACCCTCTCTGTTGAAGACAGCACACCTACTGTGTAAGACATCATAGGCAGCATATGTATGCCACCATATGCATTATACATGACATCATATCCACACTTTATGACAACAACCCTTACTATTTATGACATCATAGGCACTATATTCATTACATCACACGCATTATATATGATATCTCATCTACTCTGTATGATGTCGCATTCACTATGTGTGTTACATCACACAATGACTCTATCTATGACATCAAACACTGTATGTTTATGACATATTCACTTGATATGGTATCATGCACAGTGTTAAGACCACACAACCATTGTGTGTCTTCACAGCCACTATGCCTATCATTGCACTCAGTGTATTTTTGACATTAGACACAATGTACCAATTTTATGAAAAGAAGTGAATATATGTCATCACAGCCTCTTTATGTATGACACCTTATACACTACATATATCATCACATCCACTCTTGGTGACATCACACCACTTTATTTATGACGTCAAGTCCACTATATCTAACATCACAACCATTCTATCTGACATCATGTCCACTGTATCTGTGTGATCACACCCTCTCTATCAATGATATAACAGCCACCCTATCTATGATATCACATAATGTATACACGTGAC
Source organism: Hydropotes inermis (assembly GCA_020226075.1). Classification (NCBI taxonomy): domain Eukaryota; kingdom Metazoa; phylum Chordata; class Mammalia; order Artiodactyla; family Cervidae; genus Hydropotes; species Hydropotes inermis. The sequence continues at coordinate 452,494 of CM035286.1, read as the reverse complement.
ATCCTATCCACTATATTTATGACATCATATCCACTATGTATGACAATACAGCACTGTGTGTTGTTGATACCACACTCGGCATATGTGTGACATTATTTGCACTACAGATGACATCACATCCACTCTATCACACCAAACCACCATATTTATGATGTCACATCCATTTCAGGCATGACATCACATTCACTGTATCAGATATCACACCCACTGTATCTTTGTCATCACAGCCTCTCCAGTGATATCATACCCACTTTTGTATGACATCATACCAAGTATAACTGTGACATCATATGCACTCTATATAACATCATATCAACTCATGTCATCACACTACTGTACTTATGACATGACAGCCTCTATATATGAAACCACATCCAGTATGTAGGGCCACATATAACCTATACATGTGACATCACAGCCACTAATCTGTGTCATCACTCTCACTCTATTGATAACATCACACACACTCTGTATGACATCACACTTGGATAATGTATGGCATCTTTTGCACTATACAAGACATCACATCCTCGCTTTATGACATCAAGCCATCATTTTTATGACATCACACCCACTATATTTGACATGGTATCCCCTGTATCTGTGTCATCATATCCACTGTATTGATGATATCCCACCAACTGAATTCTTGAGATCTCATGCGCTATTTATGATGACATCATATCCATTGTACATGACATCACAGCCAATGAATGTGTGTCATCACACCCACACTTTCAATGTTATAATACCCTTTGTATATAGTACATCACACTCACTCTATGTATAATATCATATACACTCTATAAAGCACCACGTCCACATTTTATGACATCACACCACATTTTTATGATATCACATGCACTGTATTCATGACATCACCCCCACTATATCTGAAATCTCACCCACTGTATCTGTGCCATCTCAACGAATCTATTGATGATCTCAGATCAACTGTATGTTTGACATCAAATTCACTTTACATATGTCATCGTATGCACTCTACACAACATCACATCCACTCTTTATGACTTCACACCATTGTAGTTATCACAATTACATCCACTGATTTCATGACATCACACACCCTATATATGACATCACACACATGGCAATACAAATGTTATATCTGCCATCTGATCCACTATATCTAACACTACATCCACTGTATCTGTGTCATCAAAAGGAGGTTATCAATTATAGCACTCCCACTCTCTGTATGACATCACACACAATATACGTATGACATCATACTCAGTATGCATGTTATCACAACTGTTTATGACATTATACCTCTCTGTATAATTTCAAACCAGGTATATTTATGACATCCTATCCAATATGTACGCTATCACCGTACTGCTTTCATGACAACACAGTGACTATACCAGACATCTCACCCACCAGTTTTGACATCACTGCCACTGTATCTGTGTCATCACACAGATGGCACACACATCTGTATTGATGTATTACTGTATTGATGACATCACAACAAGTGTGTAAGTCATCACACTTGGCACACATATGACATCATACCCAATCTACATCACATCACATTCACACTTTATGACATCAATGATCATGTTTTATGACATTACAAACACTGCATTCATGACATCAGATCTCCTCTATATGACATCACATCCACTCTTTAGGACATCACATCACTTTATGTATGACATCATGTCCACTGTATCTGACCTCAAGTCCACTTTATCTGTGTCATCACACACACCCTATTGATGACATCACAGCCACTATATGTATGGTATCACATCCAGTATATCTATGATATGATATCCCCTATATTTAGGACATAGTATCCAATAAGTATGACCTCAAAACCCTCTGTGTTGATGACACCACACTCAGCCTATGTGTGACATACTTTGCACTGGAGATGGCATCGCATCCACTCTATCACAGCAAACCACGGTATTTATGATGTCGCATCTACTTCAGGCATAACATCACACCCCCTGTATCAGATATTTCGTCCACTGTATCTTTGTCATCACAACCTCTCCACTGACATCACACCCACTTTTGAATGAAATCACACACACCTTCTGTGGGATATCATATGCACTATATATAACCTCACATCGAATCCTAATGTCATCACACTACTCTACTTATGACATCACAATCTCTATATAGGAAACCACATCCAGTATGAGGGCAACATAAACACTTAACATGTGACATCACAGTCACTACCTGGGCCATCACACCCACTGTATTGACAACATCACACCTAGTCTTTTTCCAACATCACACTCGCCATAGGTGTGACATCGTTTGCATTATACAAGATATCACATCCTCACATTTTGACTTCAAATGAATATTTTAAGGACATCACACCCACTATATTATACATTGTGTCCACTGTATCTGTGTCATCACACCAAATCTATCGATTATATCACAGCCACTCTATGTATGATATCACATCCAATATATGTGAGAAATTCTGTCCACTATATTTATGACATCATACACACTATGTATGACAGCACAAACCTGTGAGTTGCTTACATCACACTCGGCATTTGTATGACATCATTTTCCCTACAGAAGATGTCCCATCCACTCTATCATACCAAGCCACAATCTTTATGACTTCACATCCACTTCAGGCATGACATTACACCCCCTGTATCAGACATCGCACCAAGTGTATCTTTCTCATCAGAAACTCTTCATTGATATCACACCCACTTTTGTATGACATCACTCCCACTATATGTGTGACATCATATGAACTGTATATAACATCATATCCACTGCTTATGTCATCACACTACTGTACTTATGACAGCACACCCTTGACATATGAAACCACATTCAGGATGCAGTTCAAAATATACACTATCCATGTGACATCAGAGTCTCTAGTCTGTGTCTTCACACCCACTGTATTGAGGGCATCACACACACTCTTTGTATGACATCACACGCGACATACGTATAACATCTTTTGCACTCTAAAAGACATTATGTCCTCAATTTATGAAATCAAACCGGAAATTTCATGACATCACACCCACTATATTTGACATCGTATCAACACTATTTCTGTCACCACATCCACTCTATTGATGATATCACACCAAAACTATTTATGAGATCTCATTCTCTATTTATGTTGACATCATTTCCATTGTATACAACAACCTATTCACTATGTTTGTACCATCACAGCCACTGTACCGGTGTCTCACACTCACCCTTTCCATGATATCACAACCTTTGTATATATGACATTGCACCCACTATATGTTTAACATCAGAAACACTATATAAGGTATCACATCCACAGTTTATGACATCACGCCACATTATATGTGACATCACAGGCACTGTATTCATGTCATCACTCCCACTATACCTAACACTTCATCCACAGTATCTGTGTCCTTACAACCCCTCTAATTATGATCTCTGTACAACTGTATATATGATATCACAGCCACTTTATATATGACATCTTATGCACCATACATAATGTCACATCCACACTTTGAGTTCACACCATTGTAGAAACCACATTACATCCACTGCATTCATGACATCACACACACTATATAGGAATTCACACACATGACAACACAAAAGTTATATCTGCCATCTCACCATCTATATCTGACACTACATCTGCTGTATCAGTGTCATCAAACCCCGGGTATCAATTGTATCACACCCCCTCTCTGTATGACACTACACACTATACTATGTCATATACTATGACATCTCTTTGAGTATGTATGGCATCACATGTATACTTTATGACATCACACCTGTATAGGTATGATATCACATCCAGTATATTTATGATATCATATGCAATATATATTGTATCACCCATAATGTTTCATGAAAACAAAGTGACTATATCTGGCATCTCACCCACTGTATTTGACATCACAGCCACTGCATCTGTGTGGTCACACCCACTCTATCAATGCCTTCACAACAATTATGGAAGTCTTCACACTGAGCACACATATGACATCATACACACCCTTCATCAAATCAAATTCAGACTTTATGACATCAATCATCAGTATTTAGGACATCATCAACACTGCATTCATGACATCAGATCTCCTATATATGACATCACATCCACGGTTTATGACATCTCATCCCCTATACATGTGACATGACAGCCACTCTATCGGTAACATAACACCCACTATGTCTGTGAATATCAAATATATTTGACATGAAACACACTGTGTTAAGACAATACAACCACTATATATGACATCACACTCTTCATGTCTGTGTCTGTGTGATCACACCCACTGTATCGATGATAAAACACACACTCTATTTATGACATCACATCTACTGTATATATGGCACCATATGCACTGTATATGACATCTAACCCATGATTTATGACACTACAACAGTCTACTCATGACATCAGAGCTATTATACCTCACCTCAAACCGATTATATCTGAGAGCACATCCACTGTATCTCTCTCATCACTCCCAGATTATTGATCATACAACCCACATTGTATGTATGATAACACAGCCACAATATGTATGACAGCATATAAACTACATAGGACATCACATCCACTCTTTATGATATCACACCATGCTGTGACATCACACACAATGTATTCATGTCATCACACCCAGGACACCTGTAATTGCATCCACTGTAGCTGGACCAATACTTATAGTGTACTGATTATACCACACCTACTATATGTGGGTCATGAAACCCATTACATATATGACATCACAAGAATTCTATATGACATCACACTCACTCTTTATGACATAACAAGACTGTATTCATGATGTCACATCCACTCTATTCATGATAGCACACCCACTCTATACAACATCACATACTCTATACTTGCAACATCACAGCCACTGTATCTATGACAAGACCCCTCCTATGTTTATTACATCATACTCTGTATATACGACATCTCACATAGTATATGAATGACAGTACAACCACGGAAACTGACATCACACTCACAGTATCTGTGTAATCACACCCTCTTGATTGATGATATCTCACCCTATGTATGTATGAAATCACACCCACTGCATGTAGGACACCATAAGCACTATTTATATCATCTCATCCTCTCTTGATGACATCATAACATTTTTTGTATGTCATGGCACCCACTATAAATATGACATCATATCTACTATATATGGTATCACACACACTGTGACTATGAAAACACAAGCTCTATATCTGACTTGAAACCCATTTTATCTGCCGTCACATCTACTGTATATGTCATTACACCCACTCTGTCGAAGACATCACATCAACAATGTAAGACATCACAGGTGGCATATGTATGCCATCATGTGCACTGTACATGACATCATATCCACACATTAAGACAACAACCCTTAATATTTATAACATCACATGACCTTCATTGATGACATCACATGCACTATATATGACATGTCATCTACTGTGTATGATATCACATTCACTTTATCTGTGACATCACACAATGCCTGTAACTCTGACACGGCACACTCTATGTTTATGACATATCCACCTTATATGGCATCACACACAGTGTTATGAAAACACAACCACTGTGTAACTTCATAGCCACTATGTCTGACATCGCACCCTCTGTGTCTGTGTCATCACACCCAGTGGATCAATTTTATCATACCCAGTGTATCTGTGAAATCACAGCAACTATGTGTATGACATCATATGCACTACATGAGACATCACATTCACAGTTTAGGACATCACACCACTTTATATATGACATCAGGTCCACTCTATCTGACCTCACTTCCACTGTATCTCTGTCATCACACCCAACCTATCGAAGATATCACAGCCACTATATGCATGACCTCACATCCAGTATATCTGTGACATCACATCCCCTCTATTTATGACATAATATCCACTAAGTATGACATCACAACACTCTGTGTGGATGACGCAACACTCGATATGTATGACATCCTTTGCACTGCAGATGACAACACACACCCTCTATCACACCAAACCACAGTATTTATGATGTCACATCCACTTCAGGCAGGAAAACACAGCCCCTGTATCAGATATCGCACCCACTGTATCTGTGTTGTCACACCATCTCCACTGACATCTCACCCACTTTTGTATGACATCACACCCACCTTCTGTGTTACATCATATGAACTATATATAAGATCACACCCAATCCTTCTGTCATCACCCTACTGTACTAATGACATCACAGCCTCTATATATGAAACCATATCCAGTATGTAGGCAACATATACACTTAACATGTGACATCACAGCCACTATCTGTGCCATCACACCCACTCTATAGACTACATCACCCCCACTCTTTCTTTGACATCACACTGTCCATATGTGAGGTATCGTTTGCATTATACAAGACATCACATCCTCAGTTTTTGACCTCAAACCACCATTTGGAGGACATCACACCCACTATATTAGACATCATGTCTACTGCATCTGTGTCATCACACCAACTCTATCGGTGATATCACAGCCACTATATGTATGATATCACATCCAGTATATGTGAGACATTCTGTCCACTATATTTATGACATCATATCCAATATGTATGACAACACAAACCTGTGTGTTGATTAAACCACACTCAGCACATGTATGACATCATTTGCACTACAGAAGACGTCATATCCACTCTATCACACCAAGCCACAGTCTTTATGACTTCACATCCTCTTCAGGCATGACATCACACCCACTTTATCAGACATCACACCAACTGTATCTTTGTCATCACAACCTCTCCACTGATATCACACCCACTTTTGAATGACATCACACCCACTATATGTGTGAAGTCATATGCACTATATATAACATCATATCCACTGCTTATGTCATCACACTACTGTACTTATGACAGCACAACTTTGACATATGAAGTCAGATCCAGTATGCAGTTCAAAATATACACCATCCATGTGATATCATACTTACTAGTCTCTGTCATCACATCCACTGTATCGAGAGAATCACACCCTCTCTTTGTATGACATCACACTCATTATAGGCATAGCATCTTTTGCACTATAGAAGGCATTACATCCTCACTTAATGAAATAAAACCACCATTTGTATGACATCACACCCACTACATTTGACATTGTATCGACACTATTTCTGTCACCACATCCACTCTATAGATGATATCACACCAAATCTATTTATGAGATCTCATCCTCTATATATGTCAACATCATATGCATTGTATACAACAAAATATTCAGTATATTTGTACCATAACAACCACTGTACCTGTGTCACACACCCACACTTTCCATGATATCACACGCTTTGTATATATGACATTGCACCCACTATATGTTTAACATTAGATACACTATATAAGGTATCACATCCACAGTTTATGACATCACGCCACATTATTTATGACATCACAGGCACTGTATTCATGTCATCACTCCCACTATACCTAACACTGCATCCACAGTATCTGTGTCCTCGCAACCCCTCTAATTATGATCTCTGTACAACTGTATGTATGACATCACACCCACTTTATATTTGACACCTTATGCACCATACATAACGTCAAATCAACTCTTTGAGTTCACACCATTGTAGAAACCACACTACAACCACTGCATTCGTGACATAACACACACTGTATAAATATACACACATGACAACACAAAAGTTATATCTGCCATCTCATCAACTATATCTGACACTACATCTGCTGTATCTGTGTCATCAAACCCCGTGTATCAACAGTATCACACCCACTCTCTGTATGACACTACACACTATATGTATGACATTTCTTTCAGTATGCATGGCATCACATGTGCACTTTATGATATCACACCCATATAAGTATGACATCACATCCAGTATATTTATGACATCATATGCAATATATATTGTATCACCCATACTGTTTCATTAAAACAAAACGACAATACCTGGCATCTCACCAACTGTATTTGGAATCACAGCCACTGCATCTGTGTGGGCTCACCTGCTCTATCAATGCCTACACAACAATTATGGAAGTCTTCACACTTGGCACACGTATGACATCATACACATCCTGCATCACATTAAATTCAGACTTTATGACATTAATCATCAGTATTTAGGACGTCACAAACACTGCATTCGTGACATCAGATCTCCTATATATGACATCACATCCACGGTTTAGGACATCTCATCCCCTATACCTGTGATATCACAGCAACTATATCGGTAACATAACACCCACTATGTTTGTCAATATATATCAACTATATTTGACATGAAACACACTGTGTTAAGACAATACAACCACTATATATGACATCACACACTTCAGGTCTGTGTCTGTGTGATCACACCCACTATATCGATGATAAAACACACACTCTATTTATGACATCACATCTACTGTATATATGGTACCATATGCACTCTATATGACATCTCTCCACGCTTTATGACATCACAACACTCTACTCATGACATCAGAGCTATTATATCACAATTCACATTGATTATATCTGAGAGCACATCCACTGTATCTCTGTCATCAAACCCAGATTATCGATCAAACAACCCCCATTGTATGTATGATAACACAGCCACAATACGTATGACATCATATAAACTACATATGACATCACATCCACTCTTTATGATATCACACCACTCTATGACATCACAACCACTCTATTCATGTCATCACATACAGGACACCTGTCATTGCATCCACTGTAGCCCAACCAATATTATAGTGTACTGATTATACCACACCTACTAGATGTGTGACATGAAACCCGCTACATGTATGACATCACAGGAATTCTATATGACATCACACTCACTCTTTATGACATAACAATACTGTATTCATGACATCACATGCACTATATTCATGACAGCACACTCACCCTATACGACATCACATACTCTATACTTGCAACATCACAGCCACTGTATCTATGACAAGACACCTCCTATGTTTATTACATCATAGTCTGTATATATGACATCTCACAAGGTGTATGAATGACAATACAACCACAGTATCTGACATCACACTCTCAGTATCTGTGTAACTACACCCACTTGATTGATGCTATCACACCATATATATGTATGAAATCACACTCACTGCATGTAGGACACCATAGGCACTATTTATGTCATCACATCCTCTCTTGATGACATCGTACCATTGTTTGTACGTCATGGCAACCACTATGTTTATGACATTGTATCCACTATATATGATGTCACACACACTGTGTCTATGAAAACACAAGCTCTATACCACTATATCTGAAATGGCTTCCACCGTATCTGTGTCATCACAAGAACTCTATTGATGGTCTCAGACCAACTGTATGTATGACATCACACCCACCTTACGTATGCCATCTTATGCACTCTACACAATGTCACATCCACTCTTTATGACTTCACAACATTATAGTTATGACATTACATCCACTGCATTCATGGCATCACACACCCTATATGTAATATCACACACATGGCCGTACAATCATTATATCTGCCATCTGACCCACTATATCTAACACTACATCCACTGTATCTGTGTCACCAAATCCAGAGTATCAATTATACCACTCCCACTCTCTGTATGACATCACACACTATATGTGTGACATCATATTAAGTATGCATGCTATCACAACAACTGTTTATGATATCATACCCCTCTATGTATAGCATCACACCCACTATATTTATGACATCATATCCAATACGTATGCTATCACCATACTGCTTTCATGACAACACAGCAACTATACCTGTCATCTCACCCATCATATTTGACATCACAGCCACTGAGTTTGTGTCATCACACAGAGGGCACAGACATCTCTATCAATGTATCACTGTATCCATGACATCACAAGTGTGTAAGTCATCACACTTGGCACACGTGTGACATCATACCCAATCTACATCACATCACATTCACACTTTGACATCAATGATCATGTTTTATGACATCACGAACACTGCATTCATGACATCAGATCTCCTCTATGTGACATCACATCCACTCTTTAGGACATCACACCACTTTATTTATGACATCAAGTCCACGGTATCTGACCTCACGTCCACTGTATCTGTGTCATCACAATCACCCTATCAATGACATCACAGCCACTATATGAATGGTATCACAGCCAGTATATATGTGACATCATATACCCTATATTTATGACATAATATCCACTAAGTGTGACATCACAACACTCTGTGTTGGTGACACCACACTCGGAATCTGTGTGACCTCCTTTCCACTACAGATGACATCACATACACTCTATCACACCAAATCACAGTATTTATCATGTCACATCCACTTCAGGCATGACATTACACCCCATGCACCCACTGTATCTTTGTCATCGCAACCTCTCCACTGATATCACACCCACTTTTGAATGACATCACACCCACCTTCTGTGTGACATAATATGCACCATATATAACATCACATCCAATCCTTATGTCATCACACTACTCTATTTATGATATCACAGCCTCTATATGTGAAACCGCATCCAGTATGTAGGGCAAAATATACACTATACATGAGACATCACAGCCACTAGCTGTGTCCTCACACCCACAGTATAGACATCACCACACCCAATTTTTGTATGACATCAGACTCGCCATATGTGCGGTATCATTTGCACTATACAAGACATCACATCCTCATTTTATGACCTCAAACCACCGTGTTTATGTCATCACACCCACTATATTTGACATCGTGTCCACTGTATCTGTGTCATCACATCCACTGTATTGATGATATCACACCAACTGTATTTCTGAGATCACATCCGCTATAACGCATGACATCATATCCATTGTATACGACATGACAGCCACTGGATCTGTGTCATAACACCTGCTCGTTCAATGATATTACTCCCTATCTATGTATGACATCACACTCACTATGTGTACAACATCATATACCCTATATGAGGCATCACACACATATTTTATGAGATCACACCACATTACGTATGATATCACATGCATTGTTGTCTTGACATCACTCCCTCTATATCTGACACTACATCCACTCTATCGGTGTCATCAAGACCAGTGTATCAATTATACCACACCAACTCTCTGTATGACATCACACACACTCTATGTATGACATCACAGTCATCATGCATGACATCACATGAACACTTTATCACATTACACCTGTATAGGTATGACATCACAAAGAGTATATTTATGACATCATAACAGTATATATGATATCAATGTTACTGCTTTCATGAAAACACAACGACTATATCTGACATCTCACCCACTATATTTGACATCACAGCCACTGTGTCTGTGCTGCAACACCCGCTGTATTGTTGCCATCACAACAATTATGGAAGTTTTCCCACTTGGCACACGTATGACATCATACACACTCTACATAACATCACAATCACACTTTATGACATCATTCCTCAGTATCTATGACATCACAGCCACTACATTCATGACATCAGGTCCCCTATATATGACATTACCTCCAGGGTTTATGACATCTCGTTCGCTATACCTGTGACATCACAGACACTATGTTTGTGAATACATATCAACAGTATTTATCATCAAACACACGGTGCAGAGACAATACAACCACTATATCAGAAATCACAACCTCCATATGTGTATCTGTGTGATCATACACAGTGTATCCATGATATAACACACACTGTATTTGTGACATGGCACCTACTATATTTATAGCACAATATGCACTGTATATGACATCTCACCCACGATTTATTACATCACAACACTCTATTCATTACATCAGTCTATCATATCTCATATCAAACTGATTATATCTGAAAACACATCCACTGTATCTCTGCCATCACACCCAGATTATCGATCATATAACCCCCATTGTTTATATGATAACACAGGCACAATTGTATGACATCAAATGAATACATATGATATGACATCCACTCTTTATGATATCACACCACGCTATGACATTCACACACACTGTATTCATGTCATCATACTCAGGATACCTGTCTTCTCATCCAGTGTTGCTGAGTTCTTACTTGCAGTGTATTGAATATAGCACGTCTGCAATATGTGTTTTCTCAAACCCACTATATGTATGATATCATATGAATTCTATGTGACACCACAACCTCTCTTTATGACATCACAAGACTGTATACATGACATCACATCCACACTATTGCTGACATCACACCCACTGTATATGACATGACATACACTCCACTTGTGAATATCACAGCCATTGTAACTATGACAAGACACTTACTATGTTTTTGACATTATACTAAATGTATAAGACATCTCACATGGTGAATGAATGACAACACGATGACTGTATCTGACATGACACCCAATGTAACTGTGTACTCAAACACACTTGATTGATGACATCACACCCTATGTATGTATGAAATTACACCCACTGCATGTATGACACCATAGGCACTTTATATGACATCACATCCACTCTTGGTGAAAACACACCATTTTTTGTATGTCATGGCACACACTCTGTTTATGACATCATATGTATTATATATGATGTCACCCATACCATGTGCATGACTACCCAAGCTCTATAAATGACTTGAAACCCGTTAAAACTGCCATCTCATCCACTCTATATGACATCACACCCTCTCTGTCAAAGACATCACACCTACTGTGTAAGACATCACAGGTGGCATATGTATGCCATCATATGCATTATACATTACATCATATCCACACTTTATGACAACAGCCCTTAGTATTTATGACATAACATGCACTATATTCATTATATCACATGCATTATATATGACATCTCATCTACTCTGCATGATATCACATTCACTATCTGTGTTACATCACACAATGACTCTATATATGACATCAAACACTATAAGTTTTTGACATATTCACTTTATATGGCATCACACACAGTTTTATGAACACACAAGCATTGTGTGCCTTCACATCCACTATGCCTTACATTACACTCAGTGTATTTTTGATATTACACACAATGTACCAATTTTATGAAAAGAAGAGAATGTATGTCGTCACAGCCTCTATATGTATGACACCATATGCACTACATGTGACATAACATCCACTCTTTATGACACCACAACACTTTATTTATGACGTCAAGTCCACAATAACATCAAATCCACTCTATCTGACCTCATGTCCACTGTATCTATGTAATCACACGAACTCTCCCAATGATATCACAGCAAGCCTATGTATGATATCACATACAGTATACATGTGACATCATATCCACTATATTTATGACATCATATCCACTATATATGACAACACAACACTGTGTGTTGTTGATACCACACTCGGCATATGTGTGACATCCTTTTCCTTACAGATGATATCACATCCACTCTATCACACCAAACCACAGTATTTATGATGTCACATCCACTTTTGGCATGACATCAAACCCACTGTATCAGACATCGCACGCACTGTATCTTTGTGATCACAACCTCTCCACTGATATCATACCCACTTTTGTATGACATCATACCCACTATATGTGTGACATCATATGCACTCTATATAACATGATATCAACTCCTTATGTCATCACACTACTGTACTTATGACATCACAGCCTCTATATATGTAACCACATCCATTATATAGGGCCACATATACACTATACATGTGACATCACAGCCACTAATCGGTGTCATCACTCTCACTCTATTGACAACATCACACACACTCTGTATGACATCACACTTGGATAATGTATAACATCTTTTGCACTATACAAGACTTCACATCCTCGCTTTATGACATCAAGCCACCATTTTTATGACATCACACCCACTATATTTGACATTGTGTCCACTGTATCTGTGTCATCACATCGCCTGTATTGATGATATCACAGCAACTGATTTTTAAGATCGCATCTGCTATATATGACGACAACATATCCATTGTATATGACATCACAGCCACTGAATGTGTGTCATCACACCCACACTTTCAGCGATATAACACCCTTTGTATGAGGAGATCACACCAACTCTATACATAAAATCATATACAGTCTATAAAGCTCCACATCCACATTTTATGACATCACACCACATTACTTATGACATCACATGCACTGTATTCATGACATCACCCCCACTATAGATGAAATGGCATCCACCATATCTGTGTCATCGCAATGACTCCATTGATGGTCTCAGACCAACTGTATGTATGACATCACACCCACCTTACCTATGCCATCTTATGCACTCTACACAACGTCACATCCACTCTTTATGACTTCACACCATTGTAGTTATAACATTACATCCACTGCATTCATGACATAACACACCCTATATATGACATCACACACATGGCAATACAAACGTATTGTTTGCCATCTGACAAACTCTATCTAACTCTCTATCCACTGTATCTGTGTCATCAAACACAGGGTATCAATTATAACACAACCACTCTCTGTATGACATCACACACACTATACGTGTGACATCATATACTGTATGCATGCTATCACATCAACTCTTTATGACATTATAGCCCTCTATGTATAACATCACACCCAGTATATTTATGACATCATATCT
>CM035286.1:390177-414894 GCA_020226075.1 Hydropotes inermis | reverse complement strand
CTATCACACCAAGCCACAATCTTTATGACTTCACATCCACTTCAGGCATGACATCACACCCCCTGTATCAGACATCGCACCAAATGTATCTTTGTCATCAGGACCTTTCGACTGATATCACACACAATTTTGTATGACATCACACCCACTATATCTGTGACATCATATGCACTGTACATAACATCATATCCACTGCTTATGTCATCACACTACTATACTTAGGACAGCACAACCTTGACATATGAAACCACATCCAGTATGCAGTTCAAAATATACATTATCCATGTGACATCACAGTCACTAGTCTGTGTCATCACACGCACTGTTTTGAGAGCATCACACACACTCTTCGTATGGCATCACACTCGGCATAGGTATAGCATCTTCTGCACTATAGAAGACATTACATCCTCACTTTATGAAATCAAAACACCATTTTTATGACATCACAAACAATATATTTGACATTTTATCAATGCTATTTTTGTCACAACATCCACTGTATTGATCATATCACACCAATTCTATTTATGAGATCTCATCCTCTATTTATGTCGACATCATATACATTGTATACAACAACATATTCACTATATTTGTACCATCACAGCCACTGTACCTGCGTCTCACAGCCACACTTTCCATGATATCACACCCTTTGTAAATATGACATTGCACCCACTATATGTTTAAAATCAGATATACTATATAAGGTTTCACATCCACAGTTTATGACATCACACCATATTATTTATGACATCAAATGCACTGTATTCATGTCATCAGTCCCCCGATATCTAACACTGCATCCATAGTATCTGTGACCTCACAACCCCTCTAAGTATGATCTCTGAACAACTGTATGTATGACATCAAACCCACTTTATATATGACATCTTGTGCACCATGCAAAATGTCACATCCACTCTTTGAGTTCACACCATTGTAGTAACCACATTACATCCACTGAATTCCTGATATCACACACACTATACACGCCATCACACACATGACAACACAAAAGGTATATCTGCCATCTCACCCTCTATATCTGACACTACATCCACGGTATCTGTGTCATCAAACCCAGGGTATCAATTATATTACACCCACTCTTTGTATGATATTACACACTATATGTATGACATCACATTCAGTATGCATGACATCACATGAACACTTTATGACATCACACCCATATAAGTATGACATCACATCCAGTATATTTATGACATCATATCCAATATATATTATATCACCCATACTGTTTCATGAAAACAAAACGACTATACCTGGAATCTCACTGACTGTATTTGACATCACACCTCTGAATCTGTGTGGTCACACCCGCTCTATCAATGCCTTCATAAAAATTATGGAAGTCTTCACACTTGGCACACGTATGACATCATACACATCCTACATCACACCAAATTCAGACTTTATGACATCAATCGTCAGTATTCAGGACATCACAAACACTGCATTCATGACATCACATCCCATATATATCACATCACATCCACAGTTTATGACATATCATCTCCTATTCCTGTGAAATCACAGCCACTATATCGGTAACATAACACCCACTATGTTTGTGAATACATGTCAAATATTTTTGATATGAAACACACTGTGTTAAGACAATGCAACCACTCTACATTACATCACACTCTTCATGTCTGTGTCTGTGTGATCACACCCACTGTATCAATGATATAACACACACTCGATTTATGACATCACATCTACTGTATATATGGCACAATATGCACTGTATATGAAATCTCACCCACGATTTATAACATCAAAACACTCTACTCATGACATCAAAGCTATTATATCTCACCTCAAACTGATTATATCTGACAGTACATCCACTGTATATCTGACATCACACCCAGATTGTCAATCATAAAACCCTCATTGTATGTATAACACAGCCACCATATATATGACATCATATGAACTACATGTGACATCACAACTACTCTTTGTGATATCACACCACCCCATGACATCACCAACATTCTATTCATGTCATCACATCCAGGATACCCCTCATCGCATCCATTGTACCTGGACCATTACTTATAGTGTACTGATTATACCAAACCAAACCTACTGTACATGTGACATGAAACCCACTATATGTATGACATAACAGAAATTCTATATGACATCACAGTCACTCTTTATGACATAACAATACTGTATCCATGATGTCACATCCACTCTATTCATGACAGCACACCCACTCTATATGACATCACATACTTTATACTTTTGACATCACAGCAACTGTATCTATGACAAGACACCTCCTGTGTTCCTAACATCATACTAAGTATATATGACATCTCACATGGTGTATGAATGACAACAAAACCACGGTATCTGACATCACACTCACAGTATCTGTGTAATCAAACCCACTTGATTGATGACATCACACCCTATGTATGTATGAAATCACACCCACTGCATGTAGGACACCTTAGGCACTATTTATGACATCACATCTTCTCTTGATGACATCATACCATTTTTGTATGTCATGGCAACCACTATTTTTATGACATCGTATCCACTATATACGATGTCACACACATTGTTTGTATGACAAGACAAGCTCTATATCTGACTTGAAACACATTCTATCCGCCAACACATCCACTGTATATGTCATCACACCCACTCTGTCGAAGACATAACACCAACTATGTAAGACATCACAGGTGGCATATGTATGCCATCATGTGCACTGTAGATGACACCATATCTACTCTTTAAGACAGCAACCCTTAATATTTATGACATCACATGCCCTTTATTGATGACATCACATGTACTATATATGACATGTCATCTGCTGTGTGTGATATCACATTCACTACATGTGTGATATCACACAATGCCTGTATCTCTGACATCAAAACTCTATGTTTATGACATATCCACTTTATATGACATCACACAGTGTTAGGACAAAACAATTATTGTGTAAATTCACAGCCACTATGTCTGACAGCACACCCACTGTATCTTTGTCATCACAACCAGTGGATCAATTTTATCAAACCCAGTGTATGTATGACATCTCAGCCACTATGTGTATGACATCATATGCAGTACATGTGACATCATATCAACAATTTAGAACATCACACCACTTTATGTATGACATCAGGTCCACTCTATCTGACCTCACTTCCACTGTATCTCTGTCATCACACCCACCCTATCGATGATATCACAGCCACTATATGTATGACCTCACATCCAGTATATCTGGGACATCATAGCCACTATATTTATGATATAATATCCACTAAGTATGACATCAGAACACTCTGTGTTGATGACACAACACTCGGAATATGTATGACATCCTTTGCACTGCAGATGAAAATGCACCCACTCTAGCACACCAGACCTCAGTATTTATGATGTCAAATCCACTTCAGGCATGAAAACGCAGCCCCTGTATCAGACATTGCACCCAATGTATCTATGTCATCACACCGTCTCCACTGACATCTCACCAACTTTTGTATGACAGCACACCCACCTTCTGTGTGACATCATATGAACTATATATAACATCACACCCAATCCTTATGTCATCACACTACTGTGCTTATGCAATCACAGACTCTATATACGAAACCACAACCAGTATGAGGGCAACATATACACTTAACATATGACATCACAGCCACTATCTGTGTCATCACACTCACTGCATAGTCAACATCACACCCACTCTTCTTAACGACATCACACTCGCCATATGTGTTGCAACGTTTACATTATACAAGACATCACATCCTCACTTTTTGACCTCAAACCACCATTTTGAGGACATCACACCCACTATATTAGATATCATATCCACTCTATCTGTGTCATCACTCCAACACTATCGATGATATCACAGCCACTATATGTATGATATAACATCAAGTATATATGAGACATTCTGTCCACTATATTTATGACACTGTACCCACCATGTATGACAACACAGCACTGTGGGTTGATTACACCACACTCGAAGTATATATGATATCATTTGCACTACAGAAGACGTCACATCCACTCTATCACACCAAGCCACAGTCTTTATGACTTCACATCCACTTCAGGCATGACATAACAACCCCTGTATCAGATATTGCACCAACTCTATCTTTGTCATCACAACCTCTCCACTTATATCACACTCACTTTTGTATGACATCACACCCACTATATCTGTGACATCTTACACACTATATATAACCTCATATCAACTGTTTATTTCATCACACTATTGTACTTATGACAGCACAAGCTTGACATATGTAACCACACCCAGTATGCAGTTCAAAATATACACTATCCCTGTGACATCACAGTCACTAGTCTGTGTCATCACACCCAATGTATTGAGAGCATCACACCCACTCTTTTTATGACATCACACTTGGCATAGGTATAGCATCTTTTGCTCTACAGAAGATATTACATCCTCACTTTATGAAATCAAACCACCATTTTTATGACTTCACACCCACTATATTTGACATCGTATCAACGATATTTCTGTCACAACATCCACTCTATTGATGATATCACACCAACTCTATTTATGAGATCTCATCCTCTATATATGTCGACATCATATACATTATATACAAAAACTTATTCACTATATTTGTAGCATCACAGCCACTGTACCTGTGTCTCACACACACACTATCCATGATATCACACTCTTTATATATATGACATTGCACACACTGTATGTTTAACATCTGATACTCTGTATAAGGTATCAAATTCAGAGTTCATGACATCACGCCACATTATTTATGACATCACATGCACTGTATTCATGTCATCACTCCCACGATATCTAACACTGCATCCACTGTATCTGTGTCATCACAACCACTACGTATGATCTCTGAACAATTGTGTGTATGACAACACACCCACTTTATATATGACATTTTAGGCACTATATATAATGTCACATCCACTCTTTCAGTTCACACCAATGTAGTGACCACCTTACGTCCACTGCATTCATGATATCACACACACCATATACGACAAGACACACATGACAACACAAAAGTTATATCTGCCATCTCACCCTCTATATCTAACACTACATCCACTTTATCTGTGTCATCACACCCAGTGTATCAATTGTATTACACCCACTCGCTGTATGACATTACACACTATATGTATGACATCACATTCAGTATGCATGACATCACATGAACACTTTATGACATCACACCCGTATAGGTATGACATCACATCCAGTATGTTTATGACATCATATCCAATATATATGATATCACCCATACTGTTTCATGAAAACAAAATGACTATACCTGGAATCTCACCCACTGTATTTGACATCATAGCCACTGCATCTGGGTGGTCACACCCGCTCTAATAATGCCTTCAAAAAAATTATGGGGGTCTTCACACTTGGCACATGTATGACATCATACACAACCTGCAGCACATCGAGTTCAGACTTTATGACATCAATCGTCAGTATTTAGGACATCGCAAACACTGCATTAATGACATCAGATTGCCTATATATGAAATCACATTCATGCTTTATGACATCTCATCCCCTATACCTGTGACATCACAGACACTATATTGGTAACATAACACCCACTATGTTTGTGAATACATATCTACTGTATTTGACATGAAACACACTCTGTTAAGACAATACAAACACTATATATGACATCACAGTCTTCATGTCTGTGTCTGTATGATCACACCCACTTTATCGATGATATAACACACACTCTATGACATCACATCTACTGTATATTTGGCAGAATATGCACTGTATATGACATCTCACTCACGATTTATGACATCACAAGACTCTACTCATGACATTGAAGCTATTATATCTCACCTCACATCGATTATATGTGAGAGCACATTTACTGTATCTCTGTCATCACACCCAGATTATCGATCATACAACCGCCAATGTATATATGATAACAGAGCCACAATATATATAATATCATATGAACTACATATGACATCACATCCACTCTTTATGATATCACACCACGCAATGACATCACACCCACTGTATTCATGTCATCACATCCAGGATACCTGTCATCGCTTCCACTGTAGCTGGACCATTACTAATAGTGTACTGATTATACCACACTTACTATACGTGTGACATGAAACCCACTGTATGTATGACACCATATGAAATCTCTATGATATCCCACTCACTCTTTATGACATAACAATACTGTATTCAGGACGTCACATCCACTCTATTCATGACAGCACACCCCCCCATATGATATCACATACTCGATACTTGTGACATCACACCACTGTATCTATGACAAGACACCTCTTATGTTTATGACATCAACCTCAGTATATGTGACATCTCACATGGTGTATGAATGACAATACAACCACGGTATCTGACATCACACTCACAGTATCTGTGTAATCACAACCACTTGATTGATGATATCACACCCTATGTATGTATGAAATCACAGCCAGTGCATATTGGACACCATAGGCACTATTTATGACATCACACCCTCTATTTATGACATCATACAATTGTTTGTATGTCATCACATCCACTATGTTTATGACATCATATCCACTATATATGATGCCACACACACTGTTTGTATGACAACACAAGCTCTATATCTGACTTGAAACCCATTCTATCTGCCATCACATCCACTGTATATGTCGTTACACCCACTCTGTCAAAGACATCACACCATGTATGTAAGACATCACAGGTGGCATATGTATGCCATCATGTGCACTATGGATGACACCATATCCACTCTTTAAGACAGCAACCCTTAGTATTTATGACATCACATGCCCTTTATTGATGACATCACATGCACTATATATGACATGTCATCTACTGTGTATGATATCACATTCACAATATGTGTGACATCACACAATGCCTGTACCTCTGATATCACACACTCTATATTTATGACATATCCACTTTATATGGCATAACAAACAATGTTATGACAATACAATCATTGTGTAACTTCACAGCCACTATGTCTGTCATCATACCAACTGTATCTGTGTCATCACACGGTGTTGATCAATTTGATCAAACCCAGTGTATGTATGACATCACAGCCACTATGTGTATGACATCATATGCACTACATGTGATATCACATCCACAGTTTAGGAAATCACATCACTTTATGTATGACATCAGGTCCACTCT
This sequence comes from Hydropotes inermis, assembly GCA_020226075.1. Taxonomy (NCBI): domain Eukaryota; kingdom Metazoa; phylum Chordata; class Mammalia; order Artiodactyla; family Cervidae; genus Hydropotes; species Hydropotes inermis. The sequence continues at coordinate 407,591 of CM035286.1, read as the reverse complement.
ATCTGACCTCAATTCCACTGTATCTCTGTCATCACATCCACCCTATTGATGATATCACAGCCACTATACGTATGACCTCACATACAGTATGCCTGTGACATCACATCCACTATATTTATGACATAATATCCACTAAGTATGACATCACAACTCTCTGTGTTGATGATGCAACATTCGGCATATGTATGACCTCCTTTGCACTGCAAATGACATCATATCCACTCTTTCACATCAAACCACAGAATTTATGAGGTCACATCCACTTCAGGCATGACATCACAGCCCCTGTATCAGACATCACACCCACTGTATCTTTGTCATCACAACCTCTCCACTGATATCACACCCACTATTGTATGACATCACACCTACCTTCTGTGTGAGATTATATTCACTAAATATATCCTGACATCCAATCCTCATGTCATCACACTACTCTACTGATGACATCACAATCTCTATATATGAAAACAAAAGCAGTATGAGGGCAACATATACACTTAACATGAGACATCACAAGCATTATCTGGGTCATCACACCCACTGTATAGACAACATCACACCCACTCTTTTTATGACATCACACTCGCCATATGTGTGGAATCATTTGCATTATACAAGACATCGAATCCTCACTTTTTGACCTCAAACCACCATTTTGAGGACATCACACCCACTATATTAGACATTGTGTCCGCTGTATCTGTGTCATTACACCAACTCTATTGATGATATCACAGCCACTATATGTATGATATCAAATTCAGTATATGTGAGACATTCTGTCCACTATATTTATGACATCGTATGCACTATGTATGACATCACAAACCTGTGTGTTGATAACACCACACTGACCTTATGTATGACATCATTTATGCTACAAAAGACGTTGCATCCACTCTATCATACCAAGCCACAGTCTTTACGACTTCATATCCACTTCAGGCATGGCATCACACCCACTGTATCAGACATCGCACCAACTGTACCTTTGTCATCACAACCTCTCCACTGATATCACACCCACTTTTGCATGACATCACACCCACTATATCTGTGACATCATATGCACTATATATAACATCATATCCACTGCTTATGTCATCCCACTATTCTACTTATGACAGCACAACCTTGACATATGAAACCACATTCAGTATGCAGTTCAAAATATACACTATCCCTGTGACATCACAGTCACTAGTCGGTGTCATCACACCCACTGTATTGACAGCCTCACACCCACTCTTTGTATGACGTCACACTCGGCATAGGTATAGCATCATTTGCACTATAGCAGACATTACATACACACTTTATGAAATCAACCAATATTTTTATGACATCACACCCACTATATATGACATCACATCGAGGCTATTTCTGTCACCACATCCACTCTATTGATGATATCACACCAACTGTATTTATGAAATCTCATCTGCTATATATGTCGACATCATATCCATTGAATACAACAACATATTCACTTTATTTGTACCATCACAGCCAATGTACCTGTGTCTCACACCCACTCTTTCCATGATATCACAACATTTGTATATATGACATTCCACCCACTATATATTTAACATCAGATTCTCTATATAAGGCATCACATCCACAGTTTATGATATCATGCCACATTATTTATGACATCACATGCACTGTATTCATATCCACATTCCCACGATATCTAACACTGCATCCACAGTATCTGTGTCCTCACAACCCCTCTAAGTACGATTTCTGAACAACTGTATGTATGACATCACACCCACTTTACATATGATATCTTATGCACCATACATAACGTCACATCCACTCTTTGAGTTCACACCACTGTAGTAACAACATTACATCCACTGCATTCATGACATCACGCACACTATATACGACATCACACACAAAAGTTATATCTGCCATCTCACCTCTATATCTGACATTACACCACTGTATCTGTGTCATCAAACACAGTGTATCAATTGTATTACACCCACTCTCTGTATGACGTTACACACTCTATGTGTGACATCACATTCAGTATGCATGACATCACATGAACACTTTTTGACATCAAACCTGTATAGGTATGACATCACATCCAGTATATCTATGACATCATATCCAATATATATGATATCACCCATACTGTTTCATGAAAACAAAACGACTATACCTGGCATCTCACCCACTGTATTTGATATCACAGCCACTGCATCTTGTGGTCACACCCACTCTATCAATGCCTTCACAAAAATTATGGAATTCTTCACACTTGGTAAACCTATGACACCAAACACACCCTACATCACATCAAAGTCAGACTTTATGACATCAATTGTCAGTATTTAGGACATCACAAACAGTGCATTCATGACATCAGATCGCGTATATATGACATCATATACACGGTTTATGACATCTCATCCCCTATACCTGTGACATCACAGCCACTATATCAGTATCATAAGACCCACTATATTGTGAATACATATCAACTATATTTGACATGAAACCCACTGTATTAAGACAATAAAACAACTATATATGACATCACACTCTTCATGTCTGTGTCTGTGTGATCACACCCACTCTATCGATGATATAACAAAGACACTATTTATGACATCTCACCTACAGTATATATGGCACAATATGCCCTGTATATGACATCTCTCACACGATGTATGACATCACAACACTCTACTCATGACATCAAAGCTATTATATCTCAGCTCACACCAATTATATCTGACTGCACACCAACTGTATCTCTGTCATCACACCCAGATTATCGATCATACAATCCCCATTGTATGTATGATAACACAACCACAATATGTAAGACATCATATGAAATACATATGACATGGCATCCACTCTTTATGATATCACACCATGCTATGACATCACACCCAGTGTATTCATGTCATCACACACAGGAAACCAGTCATCACATCCTCTGTAGCTCGACCATTACTTACAGTGTACTGATTATATCACACCTACTATATGTGTGACATGAAACCCACTATATGTATGACATCACCGGTATTTATATGACATCACACTCACTCTTTATGACATAACAATACAGTATTCTTGACGTCACATCCACTCTATTCATGACAGCACATCCACTCTATGTGACATCACATAATCTATACCTGTGACATCACATACTCTATACTTGTGACATCACAGCCACTGTAATTATGATAAGACACATCCTACGTTTATTACATCATACTCAGTATATATGATATCTCATGTGGTGTATGAATGACAATACAACCATGGTGTCCGACATCACACTCAGAGTATCTGTGTGATCACACCCACTTGATTGATGATATCACAACCTATGTATGTATGAAATTACACCCACTGCATGTAGGACACCATAGGCACTATTTATGACATCACATTCTCTCTTGATAACATTATACCATTGTTTGTATGTCATGGGACCCACTATGTTTATGACATCATATCCACTATATATGATGTCACACACGAAGTATGTATGACAACACAAGCTCTAACCTGACTTGAAACCCATTCTATCTGCCACCACATCCACTCTATATGTCACCACACCCAGTCTGTCAAAGACATCACACCAATTATGTAAGACATCACAGGTGGCATATGTATGCCATCATGTGCACTATTCATGACAGCATATCCACCCTTTAAGACAACAACCCTTAGTATTTATGGCATCCCATGCCCTTTAATGATGACATCACATGCACTATGTATGACATGTCATCTACTGTGTATGATATCACATTCACTATATGTGTGACAACACACAATGCCTGTATCTCTGACATCACACACTCTATGACATATCCACTTTATATGGCGTCACACACAGTGTTATGACAACACAAACATTGTTTAACTTCACAGCCACTATTCTGATATCACACCCACTGTATCTGTGTCATCACACCCAGTGGATCATATTTATCAAAGGCAGTGTATGTATGATGTCACAGCCACTAAGTGTATGACATCAAATGCACTAGATGTGACATCACATCCACAATTTAGGACATCACACCAATTTATCTATATATGACATCAGGTCTACTCTATCTGACTTCAATTCCACTGTATCTCTGTCATCACACCCACCCTATCGATGATATCACAGCCAACATATGTATGAACTCACATCCAGTAGATCGGTGACATCACATCCACTATATTTATGACATAATATTGACTAAGTATGACATCACAACACTCTATGTTGATGACGCAACACACGGCATATGTATGACATTCTTTGCACTGCAGATGACAAAGCAACCACTCTATCACACCAAACCACAGTATTTGTGATGTCACATCCACTTCCTGCAGGACAACACAGCCCCTGTATCACACATTACACCCACGGTATGTATGTCATCACACCGTCTCCACTGACATCTCACCCACTCTTGTAGGACATCACACCCACCTTCTGTGTGACATCATATGAACTATATATAACATCACACCCAATCCTTATGTCATCACACTACTGTATTTATGACATCACAGCTTCTATATTTGAAATCTCATCCAGTATGAGGGCAACATATACACTTAACATGTGACATCACAACCATTATCTGGGTCATCACACCCACTGTATGGACAACATCACACCCACTCTTTTGATGACATCACACTCGCCATATGTGTGGCATCGTTTGCATTATACAAGACATCACATCATCACTTTTTGACCTCAAACCACCATTTTGATGACATTACACCCACTATGTTATACATCGTGTCCACTGTATCTGTGTCATTACACCAACTCTATTGATGATATCACAGCCACTATATGTATGATATCACATCCAGTATATGTGAGACATTCCTTCCACTATATTTATGACATCGCACTGACTATGTATCACATCACAAACCTCTGTGTTGATTACACCACACTCGGCATATGTATGACATCATTTGCACTACAGAAGACGTCCCATCCATTCTATCATTCCAAGCTACAATCTTTGTGACTTCACATCCACTTCAGGCATGACATCACACACCGTGTTTCAGACATCGCACCAATTGTACCTTTGTCATCACAACCTCTCCACTGATATCACACCCACTTTTGTATGACATCATACCCACTATATGTGTGACATCATATGCACTATATATAACATTATATCCAATTCTTATGTCATCACACTACTCTACTTATGACAGCACAAACTTGACATGTGAAACCACATCCAGTATGCAGTTCAAAATATACACTATCCATGTGACATCACAGTCACTACTCTGTGTCATCACACCCACTGTATTGAGAGCATCACACCCACTCTTTGTATGACATCACACTCAGCATAGGTATAACATCTTTTGCACTATAGAAGACATTACATCCTCACTTTATGAAATCAAACCACCATTTTTATGAAATCACACTCACTATATTTGACATCATATCGATACTGTTTCTGTCACCACATCCACTCTACTGATGATATCACACCAACTGTAATTATGAGATCTCATCCTCTACATATTTTGACATCATATCCATTGTATACAACAACATATTCACTATATTTGTACCATCACAGCCACTGTTCCTGTGTCTCACACCCACTGTTTCCATGATATCACACCATTTGTATATATGATATTGCACTCACTCTATGTTTAACATCAGATACACTATGTAAGGTATCACATCCAGAGTTTATGACATCACCCCACATTATTTATGACATCACAGGCACTGTATTCATGACATCACTCCCACGATATCTAACACTGCATCCATAGTATCTGAGTCCTCACAACCCCTCTAAGTATGATCTCTGATCAACTGTATATACGACATCACACCTACTTTAAATATGACACCTTATGCAGCATACATAAATTCACATCCACTCTTTGAGTTCACACCATTGTAGTAACCACATTACATCCACTGCATTCATGACATCACACACACTATATACATCACACACATGACAACACATAAGTTATATCTGCCACCTCACCCTCTATATCTGACACTACATCCACTGTATCTGTGTCATCAAACCCACTGTATCAATTGTATTACACCCACTCCCTGTATGACACTACACACTATATGTATGACATCACATTCAGTCTGCATGACATCACATGAACACTTTATGACATCACACCCATATAAGTACGACATCACATCCACTCTATTTATGATATCATATCCAATATATATGATATCACCCATAATGTGTCATGAAAGCAGAATAACTATACCTGGCATCTCACCCACTGTATTTGATATCACAGCCACTGCATCTGTGTGGTCGCACCCGCTCTATCAATGCCTTCACAACAATTATGGAGGTCTTCACACTTGGCACAAGTATGACATCATATACACCCTACATCACATCAAATTCTGACTTTATGACATCAATTGTCAGTATTTAAGACATCACAATCACTGCATTCATGACATCGGATCTCCTATACATGACATCACATCCATGGTTTATGACATCTTATCCCCTATACCTGTGACATCACAGAGACTAAATCGGTAACATAATACCCACTATTTTTGTGAATACATATCAACTATATTTAACATCAAACACACAATGCTAAGACAATTCAACCACTATATCTGAAATCACAATATCCATATGGGTATCTGTGTGATCACACACACTGTATTGATGATATAACACACACTGTATTTATGACATGGCACCTACTATATATATGGCACAATATTCACTGTATATGACACCTAACCAACAATTTATGATATAACAACACTCTATCCATTACATCAGTCTATTATATCTCATATCTGACAGCACACCCACTGTATCTCTGTCATCACACCCAGATTATCATTCATATAACCCCCATTGTATGTATGATAACACAGGCACAATATGTATGACGTCATATGAGTACATATGACATCATATCCACTCTTTAAGATATCACACCAGGCTATGATATTCACACACACTGTATTCATGTCATCACACCCAGGATACTTGTCATCGCATCCACTGTAGCTGAGCTATTACAGTTTATTGATTATAGCACTTCTGCAATATGTGTGATATCAAACCCACTATATGTATGACATCATATGAATTCTATGTTACATCACAACCACTCTTTATGACATCACAAGACTCTATTCATGATATCACATTCACATTATTCATGACATCACATACAATCTACTTGTGACATCACAGCCACTGTAACTATGCCAAGACACGTACTATGTTTTTGACATTATACGCAGTGTATATGACATCTCAGTTGGTGAATGAATGACAACACAACGATTGTATCTGACATGATACCCAATGTATCTGTGTAATCAAACCCACTTGATTGATGACATCACACCCTATGTACCTATGAAATCACACCCATTGCATGTATGACACCATAGGCACTTTATATGAGATCACATCCACTCTTAATGACAACACACCATTGTTTGTATGTCATGGCATATACTCTGTCTATGACATTATATGTATTATATAGGATGTCACCCATAATGTATATGACTACCCAAGCTCTATATCTGATTTGAAACACATTAAAACTGCCATCTCATCCAGTCTGTATGTCATCACACCCTGTCTGCCGAAGACATAACACCTACTGTGTAAGACATCACTGGTCACATATATATTTCATCATATGGTTTATACATGACATCATATCCACACTTTATGACAACAACCCTTAGAATTTATGACATCACATGCATTATATTCATTACATCACACGCATTATATATGACATCTCATCTACTGTGTATGATGTCATATTTACTATGTGTGTTACATCACTATACATAACTACATGTATATGATTTATTCACTTTATATGGCATCACGCACAGTGTTAAGACCACACAACCATTGTGTGCCTTTACAGCCACTATGCCTGACAGTACACTCAGTGTATTTTTGACATTACACAAAATGTAGGAATTTTATGAAAAGAAGCAAATGTATGTCATCACAGCCTCTATATGTATGACACCATATGAACTACATATGACATCACATCCATTCTTTATGTCATCACACTGCTTAATTTATGACATCATGTCCACTGTATCTAACATCACATCCACTCTATCTGGCCTCACGTTTACTGTATATGTGTAATCACACCCACTAACTCAATGATATTACAGCCAGCCTATGTATTATATTACATACAGTATACATGTGCATCATATCCACTATATTCACGACATCGTATCCACTATGTATGACAACACAACACTGTGTGTTGTTGATACCAAACTTGGCATATGTGTGACATCCTTTGCACTACAGATGATATCACATCCTATCACACCAAACCACAATATTTATGATGTCACATGCCCTTCAGGCATGACATCACACCCAATGTGTCAGACATTGCACCCACTGTATCTTTGTAATCACAACCTCTCCACTGATATCATACCCACTTTTGTATGACATCATACCCAATATATGCGTGGCATCATATGCACTATATATAGCACCATATCATCTCCTTATGTCATCACATTACTGTACTTATCTCATCACAACCACTACATATGAAACCACATCCAGTATGTAGGGCTACATATCCACTATACATGTGATATTACAGCCACTAACCTGTGTCATCACTCTCAATCTATTGAAAACATCACACACACTCTCCATGACATAAAACTCCGATAATGTATGGCATCTTTTGCACTATACAAAACATCATATCCTTGCTTTATGACAACAAGCCACCATTTTTATGATATAACATGCACTATATTTGACATAGTATCCACTATATCTGTGTCATCACATCCAATATATGGATGATATCACACCAACTGAATTTTTGAGATCTCATCCACTATATATGACAACATCATATCCATTGTATATGATATCACAGCACTGAATGTTTGTCATCACACCCACACTTTCAACGATATAACACCCTTTCTATATAGGATATCACACCCACTATATGTATAATATCATATACACTGTATAAAGCACCACGTCCACATTTTATGACATCACACCACATTACTTATGACATCACATGCACTGTGTTCATGACATCACTCCCACTATATCTGAAATGGCATCCACCGTATCTGTGTCATCACAACGACTCAATTGATGGTCTCAGGCCAACTGTATGTATGACATCACATCCACCTTAGGTATGCCATCTTATGCACTCTACACAACGTCATATCCACTCTTTATGACTTCACACCATTGTAGTTATCACATTACATCCACTGCATTCATGAGATCACACACCCTATATATGACATCACACACAGGGCAATACAAACGTTATATCTGCCATCTGGCCCACTATACCTAACACTACATCCACTGTATCTGTGTCATCAAACCCAGGATATCACTAACACCACACCCACTCCCTGTATGACATCACACACACTATACATGTGACATCATATTCAGTATGCATGCTATCACAACAACTGATTATGACATTATACCCCTCTATGTATAACATCACACCCAGTATATTTATGACATCATATCCAATATGTACGCTATCACCGTACAGCTTTCATGACAAAACTATGACTTTACCTGACATCTCACCCACCATTTTTGACACCACAGCCACTGTATCTGTGTCATCACACAAATGGCACACACATCTGTATTGATGTAGCATTGTATCAATGACATCTCAAGTGTTTAAGTCATCACACTTGGCACATGTATGACATCATACACAATTTACATCACATTACATTCACACTTTATGACATCAATGATCATGTTCTATGACATCAAAAACACCACATTCGTGACATCAGATCTCCTCTATATGACATCACATCCACTCTTTAGGACATCACACCACTTTATGTATGACATCAAGTCCACTGTATCTGACCTCACGTCCACTGTATCTGTGTAATCACACCCACCATTTCAATGACATCACAGCCACTATATGGATGGTATCACATCCAGTATATCTGTGACATCATATCCCCTGTATTTAGGACATAATATACACTAAGTATGATATCACAACACTCTGTGTTGATGACACCACACTCGGAATATGTGTGACATCCTTTACACTGCAGATGACATGGGATTCACTCTATCACAACACACTACAGTATTTATGATGTCACATCCACTTCAGGCATGGCATCACACCCCCTCTATCAGACATTGCACCCACTCTATCTTTGTCATCACAACCTCCCCACTGATATCACACCCACTTTTGAATGACATCACACCCACCTTCTGTGTGACATCCTATGCACTATATAGAACATCACATCCATTCCTTATGTCATCACACTACTGTACTTATGACATCACAACCTCTATATATGAAACCACATCCAGTATGTAGGGCAACATATACACTATACATGAGACATCACAGCCAATCTCTGTGCCCTCACACCCACTGTATAATCAACATCACACCCACTCTTTGTATGACACCTCACTCGCCATGTGTGTGGCATCATTTGCACTATACAAGACATCACATCCTCACTTTATGACCTCAGACCACCGTGTTTTTGTCACCACACCCACTATATTGGTCATCATGTGCACTGTATCTGTGTCATCACCTCCACTCTATTGATGATATCACACCAACTGTATCTCTGAGATCACATCCGCTATAATTCAAGACATCATATGCATTCTATATCTCATAACAGCCACTGCATGACATCATAACCACTGCCTTCATGACATCAGATTCCCTACATATGACATCACCTCCAGTGTTTATGACATCTCGTCCCCCTATACCTGTGACATCACAGACACTATGTTTGTGAATACATGTCAACTATATTTAACATCAAACACACGGTGCTAAGACAATACAAACACTCTATCTGAAATCACAACCTCCATATGCATATCTGTGTCATCACACACACTGTATCGATGATATAACACACACTGTATTTATGACATGGCACCTACTATATTTATGGCACAGTATGCACTGGATGTGACATCTCAACCATGATTTATGATATCACCACACTCTATCCATTACATCAGTCTATTATATCTCATATCAAACTGATTATATCTGACAGCACATCCACAGTTTCTCTGTCATCACACCCAGATTATTGATCATATAACCCCCATTGTATGTATGATAACACAGGCACAATATGTGTGACATCAAATGGATACATATGACATCACATCAACTCTTTAAGATATCACACCACGCTATGATATTCACACACACTGTATTCATGTCATTACACCCAGGATACCTGTCATCACATCCACTGTAGCTGAGCTATTACTTACAGTGTATTGATTATAGCACATCTGCAATATGTGTGATATCAAACCCACTATATGTATGACATCATATGAATTCTATGTGACATCACAACCACACTTTATGACATCACAAGACTGTATTCATGACATCATATCTACACTATTGCTGACATCACCCCCATTGTATATGACATCACATACACTCTACTTGTGACATCACATCCACTGTAACTATGACAAGACACCTACTATAATTTGACATTATACTCAGTGTATAAGACATCTCACATGGTGAATGAATGATAGGACAACGAATGTATCTGACATGATACCCAATGTATCTGTGTAATCAAACCAACTTGATTGATGATATCACACCCTATGTATGTGTGAAATCACACCCACTGCATGTATGACACCATAGGCACTTTATATGACATCACATCTTCTCTTGCTGACAACACACCACTCTTTGTATGTTATGGCACATACTGTGTTTATGACATCATATGTATTATATATGATGTCACCCACACTGTGTGTATGACTACCCAAGCTCTATATATGACTTGAAACCCATTAAAACTGCCATCTCATCCATTCTGTATGTCATCATACCCTCTCTGTTGAAGATATCACGCCTACGGTGTAAGACACCACAGGTGGCATATTAATGCCATCATATGCATTATACATGACATCATATCCACACTTTATGACAACAGCCCTTACTATTTATGACATCACATGCACTATGTTCATTAAATCACACGCATTATTTATGACATCTCATCTACTCTGTGTGATGTCACATTCACTATGTGTGTTACGTCACACAATGACTATTGATCTATGACATCAAGTACTCTATGTTTATAACATATTCATTTATATGGCATGATGCACAGTGTTATGACCACACAACCATTGTGTGCCTTCACAGCCACTATGCCTGACATTACGCTCAGTGTATTTTAGATATTACACACAATGTACCAATTTTATGAAAAGAAGTGGATGTATGTCATCAGAGCATCTATATATATGACACCATATGCACTACATATGACATCTTATCCACTCTTTATGACATCACACCACTTTATTTATGATGTCAAGTCTGCTATATCTAACATCACATCCAGTCTATCTGACCTCACGTCCACTGTATCTGTGAAATCACAACCACTCTATCAATGATACCACAGCAACCCTATGTATGATCTCATGTACAGTATACATGTGACATCTGATCTACAATATTTATGACATTATGTCCACTATGTATGACAACACAGCACTGTGTGGGTTTGATACCACACTCGGCATATGTATGACATAATTTGCACTACAGATGATATCACATCCACTCTATCACACCAAACCACAGTATTTATGATATCACATCCACTTCAGTCATGACATCACACCCACTGTAAAAGACATCGCACCAACTGTATCTTTGTCATCACAACCTCTCCACTGATATCATACCCACTTTTGGATGACATCATACCCACTATATGTGTGACATCATATGCACTCTATATAACATCACATCAACTCCTTATGTCATCACACTACTATACTTATGACATCACAGCCTCTATATATGAAACCACATCCAGTATGTAGGGCCACATATACACTATACATGTGACATCACAGCCACTAATCTGTGTCATCACTCTCACTCTATTGACAACATCACACACACTTTGTATGAAATCAGACTCGAATAATCTATGGCATTTTTGCACTATACAAGACTTCACATCCTCGCTTTCTTACATGAAACCACCATTTTATGACATCACACCTACAATATTTGACATTGTATCCACTGTATCTGTGTCATAACATCCAATGTATTGATGATATCACACCAACTGAAGTTTTGAGATTTCATCCGCTATATATGACGACATCATATCCATTGTATATGACATCACAGCACTGAATGTGTGTCATCACATGCACTCTTTCAATGATATAACACCCTTTGTTTATAGGACATCACACCCAATATATGTATAATATCATATACGCTGTATAAAGCACCACGTCCACATTTTATGACATCACACCACATTACTTATGACATCACATGCACTGTGTTCATGACATCACTCCCACTATATCTGAAATGGCAACCACCGTATCTGTGTCATCACGACTCCATTGATGGTCTCAGACCAACTGTATGTATGGCATCACACCCACCTTACCTATGCCATCTTATGCACTCTACAAATCGTCATATCCACTCTTTATGACTTCACACCATTGTAGTTATCACATTACATCCACTGCATTCATGAGATCACACACCCTATATATGACATCACACACATGGCAATACAAACGTTATATCTGCCATTGACCCACTATATCTAACACTACATCCACTGTATCTGTGTCATCAAACCCAGGATATCACTTATACCACACCCACTCCCTGTATGACATCACACACACTATACGTGTGACATCATATTCAGTATGCATGCTATCACAACAACTGATTATGACATTATACCCCTCTATGTATAACATCACACCCAGTATATTTATGACATCATATCCATTATGTACGCTATCACCATATTGCTTTCATGACAACACAACGACTATACCTGACATGTCACCCACCATTTTTGACACTGCTGCCACTGTATCTGTGTCACCACACAAATGGCACAGACATCTGTATCAATGTAGCGCTGTATCGATGACGTCAAAACAAGTGTGTAAGTCATCACACTGGGCACACGTATGACATCATACCCAATCTACTTCACATCACATTCACACTTTATGACATCAATGATCATGTTCTATGACATCACAAACACTGCATTCATGACATCAGATTTCCTCTATATGACATCACATCCACTTTTTAGTACATCACACCACTTTATGTGTGACATCAACTCCACTGTATCTGACCTCACGTCCACTGTATCTGTGTCATGACACCCACGCTATCGATGATGTCACAGCCTCTATATGGATGGTATCACATCCAGTATATCTGTGTCATCATATTCCCCGTATTTAGGACATAATATCCACTAAGAATGACATCACAACACTCTGTGTTGATGACACCACACTCATCATATATGTGACATCCTTTACACTGCAGATGACATCGCATCCACTCTATCACACCACACCACAATATTTATGATGTCACATCCACTTCAGGTATGACATCACACCCCCTCTATCAGACATTGCACCCACTGTATCTTTGTCATCACAACCTCTCCACTGATATCACAGCCACCTTTGAATGACATCACACCAACCTTCAGTGTGGCATCCTATGTGCTACATAGAACATCACATCCAATCCTTATGTCATCACACTACTGAACTTATGACATCACAACCTCTATATATGAAACCACATCCAGTATGTAGGGCCACATGTACACTATACATGAGACATCACAGCCACTATCTGTGTCCTCACACCCACTGTATAGACAACATCACACCCACTCTTTGTATGACATCACACTCGCCATGTGTGTGGCATCGTTTGCACTATATAAGACATCACAACCTCACTTTATGACCTCAGACCACCGTGTTTTTCTCATCACACCCACTATATTGGACATCGTGTCCACTGTATCTCTGTCATCACCTCCACTCTATTGATGATATCACACCAACTGTATCTCTGAGGTCACATCCGCTATAATTCATGACATCATATCCATTCTATACGACATTACAGCCACTGTATGACATCACAACCACTGCATTCATGACATCAGATTCCCTACATATGACATCACCTCCAGGGTTTATGACATCTCGTCCCCTATACCTGTGACATCACAGACACTATATTTGTGAATACCTGTCAACTATATTTAACATCAGACACACAGTGCTAAGAAAATAGAACCACTCTATCTGAAATCACAACCTCCATATGCATATCTGTGTCATCACACACACTGTATCAATGATATAACACACACTGTATTTATGACATGGCACCTACTATATTTATGGCACAATATGCACTGTATGTGACATCTCACCCACAATTTATGATATCACAACACTATATATATTACATCAGTCTATTATATCTCATATCGAACTGATTATATCTGACAGCACATCCACTCTATCTCTGTCATCACACCCAGATTATTGATCATATAACCCCCGTTGCATGTATGATAACACAGGCACAATATGTGTGACATCAGAAGGATACATATGACATCACACCCACTCTTTAAGATATCACACCACACTATGACATTCACACAAACTGTATTCATGTCATCACACCCAGGATACCTGTCGTTGCATCCACTGTAGCTGAGCTATTACTTACAGTGTATTGATTATAGCATATCTGCAATATGTGTGTTATCAAACCCACTAAATGTATGACATCATATGAATTCTATATGACATCACTACCACACTTTATGACATCACAAGACTCTATGCATGACATCATATTCACACTATTCCTGACAACACACCAACTGTATATGACATCACATACACTCTACTTGTGACATCACAGCCACTGTAACTATGACAAGACACCTACTATGATTTTGACATGGTACTCAGTGTATAAGACATCTCACATTGTGAATGAATGACAGCACAACGAATATATCTGACATGATACCCAATGCATCTGTGTAATCAAACCCACTTGATTGATGACATCACACCCTATGTACATGTGAAATCACACCCACTGCATGTATGACACCATAGGCACTTTATATAACATCACATCCACTCTTGCTGACAACACACCATTGTTTGTAGGTCATGGCACACACTGTGTTTATGACATCATATGTATTATATATGATGTCACCCATACTGTGTGTATGACTACCCAAGCTCTATATCTGACTTGAAACCCGTTAAAACTGCCATCTCATCCACTCTGTATGTCATCACACCCTCTCTGTCTAAGACATCACACCTACTGTGTAAGACATCACAGGTGGCAAATGTATGCCATCATATGCATTATACATGACATCATATCCACACGTTATGACAACAGCCCTTACTATATATGACATCACATGCACTATATTCATTAAATCACACGCATTATATATGACGTCTCATCTTCTCTGTGTGATGTCACCTTCACTATGTGTGTTACATCACACAATGACTATTGATTTATGACATCAAACACTCTATGTTTATGCCATATTCATTTATATGGCATCACGCTCAGTGTTATGACCACACAAACATTGTGTGCCTTCACAGCCACTATGCCTGACATTACACTCAGTGTATTTTAGACATTACACACAATGTACCAATTTTATGAAAAGAAGTGAATGTATGTCACCGCAGCATCTATATGTATGACACCATACGGACTACATATGACATCACATCCACTCTTTATGACATCACATTTTATTTATGACATCAAGTCCACTATATCTAACATCATATCCAGTCTCTCTGACCTCACGTTCACTGTATCTGTGTAATCACACCCACTCTTTCAATGATATCACAGCCACCCTATGTATGATCTCACATACAGTATACATGTGACATCCTATCCACGATATTTATGACATCATATCCACTATGTATGACAACACTACACTGTGTGTGTTTGATACCACACTCGGCATACTCATGACATAATTTGCACTACAGATGATATAACATCCACTCTATCACACCAAACCACAGTATTCATGATGTCACATACACTTCAGGCATGACATCACACCCACTGTATCAGACATAGCACCCACTGTATCTTTGTCATCACAACTTCTCCACTGATATCATACCCACTTTTGCATGACATCATACCCACTATATGGGTGGCATCATATCCACTCTATCTAACATCATATCAACTCCTTATGTCATCACACTACTGTAGTTATGACCTCACAGCCTCTATATATGAAACCACATCCAGTATGTAGGGCCACATATACACTATACATGTGACATCACAGCCACTAATCTGTGTCATCACTCTCA
>CM035286.1:311370-325177 GCA_020226075.1 Hydropotes inermis | reverse complement strand
TGGGTGCAGTGTCTGATACAGTGGATGTGAGGTCATGCCTGAAGTGGATGTGACATCATAAATACTGTGATTTGGTGTGGTAGAGTGGATGAAATATCATCTCTAGTGCAAATGATGTCACACATATGCCCAGTGTCGTATCAAAAACACACACTGTTGTGTTGTCATACATAGTGTGTATGATGTCATAAATATAGTGGATGGGATATCAAATGTATACTCTATGTGTTATCATACATAGGGTGGCAGTGATATCACTCAGAGAGTGGGTGTGATTTGAAAGATACAGTGGAAGTGAGGTCAGATAGAGTGGATATGATATTAGATATAATGGACTTGACGTCATAAATACAGTGGTGTGATGTCATAAAGACTGGATGTGATGTCATATATAGTGCATATGGTGTCATACATATAGAGGCTGTGATGACATACATACACTTCTTTTCATAACATTAGTACATTGTGGGTAATATCAAAAATACACTGAGCGTAATGTCACGCATAGTGGCTCTGAAGGCACATAATGGTTGTGTGCTCATAACACTGTGCATGATGACATATCAGGTGAATATGTCATAAACATATAGTGTTTGATATCATAGATAGAGTCATTGTGTCATGTAACACATAGTGAATGTGACATCATACAGAGTAGAGGAGATGTCATATATATTCCGTGGATGTAATGAATATAGTGCATGTGATGTCATAAATAGTAAGGGTTGTCATAAAGTGTTAATATAATGTCATGTATAATGTGTATGATGGCATACATATGCCACCTCTGGTGTCTTACACAGTAGGTGTGATGTCTTCGACAGAGAGTTTGTGATGAACTATACAGTGGATGTGATGGCAGTTTTAACGGGTTTCAAGTCAGATATAGAGCTTGGGTAGTCATACACACAATATGGGTGACATAATATATAATACATATGATGTCATAAACAGAGTGTGTGCCATGACATACAAACAATGGTGTGTTGTCAGCAAGAGTGTATGTGATGTCATATAAAGTTCCTATGGTGTCATACATGCAGTGGGTGTGATTTCATACATACATAGCGTCTGATGTCATCAATAAAGTCGGTCTGATTACACAGGTGTATTGCATATCATGTCAGATACAGTCGTTGT
Organism: Hydropotes inermis; assembly: GCA_020226075.1. Lineage (NCBI taxonomy): Eukaryota > Metazoa > Chordata > Mammalia > Artiodactyla > Cervidae > Hydropotes > Hydropotes inermis. The sequence continues at coordinate 324,037 of CM035286.1, read as the reverse complement.
GTTGTAATTCATTCACCTTGTTAGATGTCACATACCCTGAGTACAATGTCAAAAATATAGAAGTTGTCTTGTCATAGTTACAGTGGCTCTGATATCACAAGTAGAGTGTATGTCATGTCCTTTACATTAGGTGTGATGTCATGAGTAGTGTGGATGTGATGTCATGAATACAGTCTTGTGTTGTCATAAAGAGTGGTTGTGATATCACATATAATTCATATGATGTCATACATATAGTGGGTTTGATATCACACATATTGAAAATGAGCTATTATTAATAGACTCTAAGTAATAGCTCAGCTACAGTGGATGCGATGACAGGTATCCTGGTTGTGATGACATGAATACAGTGTTTGTGAATGTCATAACATGGTGTGATATCATAAATAGTGGATGTGATGTCATATGTATTCATATGATGTCATAAATATAGTTCCTGTGTTATCATACATACAATGGCGGTTATATGATCGATAATCTGGGTGTGATGACAGAGATACAGTGAATGCACTGTCAGATATAATCAGTTTTATATGAGATATAATAGACTCATATAATGGATAGAGGGTTGTAATGTCATAAATCATGAGTGAGAAGTCATATACAGTGCATATTGTGATATAAATATATTAGGAGCCATTTCATAAATACAGTGTGTGTTATATCACCAATAGAGTGTGTATGATCACACAGATACACACATGGAGGTTGTGATTTCAGATATAGTGGTTGTATTGTCTTAGCACCGTGTGTTTGATGTTAAATATAGCTGACATGTATTCACAAACATAGTGTCTGTGATGTCACAGGAATAGGGTTTGAGATGACATAAACCCTGGAGGTGATGTCATATGTAGGGAATTTGATGTCATCAATGCAGTCGTTGTGATGTCATACAGAGGCTTTCATTTTGTATACAATGTATATGATTTTGTGAATTATAGCAGATATGATCTCATAAATACAGTTGCTGTGATATCATCAATACAGTGGATGTGACAACACAGATACAGTGTACACGATATCAAATATAGTAGGTGTGATGACATAAACACGCTGGTTTGAGGTCATAAATTGAGGATGTGATGTCTTGTATAGTGCAAACGATGCCACACATATTTCGAGTGTGATGTCATATAAAGAATGGGTGTGCTGTTGTCTATACAGTGGTTGTGCAGACACAGATAGTGGCTGTGATGTCTCATGTATACTGGATATGGTTTCATATATAGAGGTTGTGATGGCATAAGTAGAGTAGTGTGATAACTTAAGGATTGAATCTGATGTTATATATAGTGCATATGATGTCACAGAGAAGGTGGGTGTGATGTCATTCAAAAGTGGGTGTGATATCTGTGGAGAGGTTGTGATGACAAATATACAGTGGGTGCAATGTCTGATACATGTGGTGCGATGCCATGCCGGACATGGATGTGACATCATAAATACTGTGGTTTGGTGTGATAGAGTGGATGTGATGTCATTTGCAGTGCTAAATTGTCACACATAGGCCTCATGTGGTGTCATCAACACAGAGTTTTGTGATGTCATACTCAGTGGATATTATGTCCTAAATATAGGGAATATGATGTCACAGATATACTGGATGTGACACCATGCATACAGTGGCTGTGATGACACAGATCAAGTGGACATGAGGTCAGATACAGTGGACTAGATGTCATACATAAAGTGGTGTGATGTCCTAAACAGTGGATGTGATGTCATACAGAGGAGATCTGATGTCATGAATGCAGTGTTTCTGATTTCATAAAACATGATCATTGATGTCATAAAGTGGTAATGTGATGTGATGTAGGTTGGTTATTATGCCATACGTGTGCCAAATGTGATGACTTACACACTTGTTGTGATGTTATCGATACAGCAATACATCGATACAGATGTGTGTGCCATCTGTGTGATGACACAGATACAGTGGCTGTGATGTCAAATATGGTTGGTGAGATATAAGGTATAGTCGTTGTGTAGTCATGAAAGCAGTACTGTGATAGGATACATTTAGGATATGATGTCATAAATATACTGGGTGTGATGTTATACATAGAGGGGTATTATGTCATAAACAGTCATGGTGATAGTATGCATACTGAATATGATGTCAAACGTATAGAATGTGTGATGTCTTACAGAGAGTGGGTGTGGTATAATTGATACCCTGGGTCTGATGACACAGATACAGAGGATGAAGTGTTAGATATAGTGGGTCAGATGTCAGATATAACGTCTGTATTGCCACATGTGTGATGTCATATATAGGGTGTGTTGTCATGAATGCAGTGGATGTAATGTGATAACTACAATGGTGTGAATTTGAAGGATGTGACGTTGTGTAGAGTGCATAAGATGGCATATGTAAAGTGGCTGTGATGTCATACATACAGTTAGTCTGAGACCATCAATAGAGTCATTGGGATGACACAGATACAGTGGATTCCATTTCAGTTATAGTGGGCCTGATGTCATGAATACATTGTATGTGATGTCATAAACAATGTGGTGTGATGTCATAAACTGTGGACGTGGTTCTTTATAGGGTGTATATGATATTATACATAGAGTGGTTGTGATGTCCTACATACAAAGGGTGTTATATCATTGAAAGAGTGGGTGTGATGACACACATTCAGTGGCTGTGATGTCATATACAATGGATATGATGTCATCATATATAGTGGATGACATCTCAAAAGTTCAGTTGGTGTGGTATCGTCAATACAGGCAATGTGCTGACACAGATACAGTGGATACGATGTCAAATATAGTGGGTGTGATGTCATAAACATGGTGGCTTGATGTCAAAAAGCGAGGATGTGAAGACATGTATAGTGCAAAAGATGCCATACATTATCCGAGTGTTATGTCATACAGAGTGTGTGTGATGTTGTCAATAGAGTGATAGTGATGACCCAGATTAGTGGCTGTGATATCACAAGTATAGTGTGTATGTGGCCTTACATACTGGATGTGGTTTCATATATAAAGGCTGTGATGTCATAAGTACAGTACTGTGATGACATAAGGAGTTGGTATGATGTTATATAGAGTGCATATGATGTCACACATATAGTGGGTATGATGTCATACAAAAGTGGATATGATATCAGTGGAGAGGTTGTGATGACAGAGATACAGTGGGTGCGATGTCCGAAACAGTGGGTGTGATGTCATGGCTGAAGTGGACGTGAAATTATAAATATTGTGGTTTGCTGTGATAGAGTGGATGTGATATCATCTGTAGTGCAAGGAAAGTCACAGATATGCCGAGGGTGGTATAAACAACACACAGTATTGTCTTCTCATACATAGTGGATATGATGTCTTAAATATAGTGGATAGGATGTCACATGTATACTGTATGTGATATCATACATAGGGTGGCTGTGATATCATTGAGACAGTGGGTGTGATTACACAGATACAGTGGATGTGACGTCAGATAGAGTGCATGTGATGTTAGATATAGTGGACTTGACATCATAAATTAAGTGGTGTGATGTCATAAAGAGTGGATGTGATGCCATCTGTAGTGCATATGGTGTCATACATATAGAGGCTGTGATGACACACATTCACTTCTTTTCATAAAATTGGTACATTGTGTGTAATGTCAAAAATACACTGAGTGTAATCTCAGGCATAGTGGCTGTGAAGGCACACAAAGGTTGTGTGGTCATAACACCATGCTTGATGCCATATAAAGTGAATATGTCATAAACATATAGTGTTTGATGTCATAGAGTCATTGTGTGATGTAACACATATAGTGAATGTGACACTATACAGAGTAGATGAGAAGTCATATATAACGCGTGTGATGTAATGAATATAGTGCATGTGATGCCATATAAAATAAGGGGTTTTGTCATAAAGTGTGGATATGATGTCATGTATAACACATATGATGGCATACATATGCCACCTGTGATGTCTTACACAGTAGGAGTGATGTCTTTGACAGAGAGGGTGTGATGACATATAGAGTGGATGAGATGGCAGTTTTCATGGGTTTCAAGTAAGATATAGAGCTTGGGTAGTCATACACAAAATATGGGTGACATCATATATAATACATATGATGTCATAAACAGAGCGTGTACCATGACATACAAACAATGGTGTGTTGTCAGCAAGAGTGGGTGTGATGTCATATAGAGTGCCTATAGTGTCATATATGCATTGGGTGTGATTTCAATCGTACATAGGTTGTGATGTCATCAATCAAGTCAGTTTAATTACACAGATACATTGGGTATCATGTCAAATACAGTCATAGTGTTGTCATACATTCACCATGTGAGATGTCATATACACTGAGTATAATGTCAAAAACATAGTAGGTGTCTTGTCATAGTTACAGTGGCTGTGATGTCATAAATAGAGTGTATGTCATGTTGTATACAGTGGGTGTGATGTCAGGAATAGTGTGGATGTGATGTCATGAATACAGTCTTTTGATGTCAGAAAGAGTGGTTGTGATGTCACATAGAATTCATATGATATCATACATATAGTGGGTTTGATATCACACATATTACAGATGTGCTATAATCAATACACTGTAAGTAATAACTCAGCTACTGTGGATGTGATGACAGGTATCCTGGGTGTGATGACATGAATACAGTGTGTGTGAATATCATAGCGTGGTGTGCTATCATAAAGAGTGGATGTGATGTCATATGTATTCATATGATATCATACATATTGTGCTTGTGTTATCATACATACAATGGGGTTTATATTATCGATAATTTGGGTGTGATGACAGAGATACAGTGGATGTGCTTTCAGATATAATCGGTGTGAGGTGAGATATAATAGTTTTGATGTCATGAGTAGAGTGTTTTAATGTCATAAATCATGGGTGAAATATCATATACAGTGCCTATTGTGCCATATATACAGTAGATATGAGGTCATAGAGTGTTTGTTATATCATCGATAAAGTGTGTGTGATTACACAGAAATAGACATGAAGATTGTGATATATTCTGGTCATATAGTGGTTGTATTGTCTTATCACAGTGTGTTTAATGTCAAACATAGTTGATATGTATTCACAAACATAGTGGGTGTTATTTTACCGATATAGTGGCTGTGATGTCACAGGTATATGGGATGAGATGTCATAAACCATGGATGTGATGTCATATATAGGATATCTGATGTCATGAATGCAGTGTTTGTGATGTCCTAAATACTGACGATTGATGTCAGAATGTCTGAATTTGATGTGATGTAGGGTGTGTATGATGTCATACATGTGCCAAGTGTGAAGACTTCCATAACTGTTGTGAAGGCATTGATAGAGCGGGTGTGACCAAACAGATGCAATGGCGGTGATGTCAAATACAGTGGGTGAGATGACAGGTATAGTCATTTTGTTTTCATTAAACAATATGGGTGATATCATATATATTGGATATGATATCATAAATATACTGGAATTGCTGTCATACCTATACGGGTGTGATGTCATAAAGTGTTCATGTGATGTCATACATATAGTGTGTAATGTCATACAGAGCGTGGGTGTAATAAATTTGATACACTGTGTTTGATGACACAGAGTGGATGTAGTGTTAGATATATATGGTGAGATGGCAGATATAACTTTTGTATTGTCATGTGTGTGATGTCGTATATAGTGTGGGTGATGTCATAAATGCAGTGGATGTAGTGTGGTTACTACAATGGTCTGAACTCAAAGAGTGAATGTGATGTTATATATGGTGCCTAAGATGTCCTGTATAAAGTGGGTGTGATATCATACATACAGTTGTTCAGAAATCATACTTAGAGGGGTTGTGAGGGCACAGATACTGTGGATGCAGTGTTAGACATCCTGGGAGTAATGATATGAATACATTGCATGTGATGTCATAAATAATGTGGCTTGATGTAATAAACTGTGCTTGTGACACCTTATATAGTGTATGTGATGTTAAACATATAGTGGGTGCAATGTCATATATAATAAGGGTGTGATATCATGGAAAGTGTGGGTGTGAGACCCAGGTACAGTGGCTGTGATGGTACAAATATAGTGAATATGTTGTTGTATACAATGGATATGATGTCAACATATATAGAGGATGAGATCTCATAAATACAGTTGGTGTAATATCATCAATACAGTGGATGTTTTGACAGAAATAGTGGTGATACACTGACAAATATATTGGGTGTGATGTCATAAAAATGGTGGTTTGATTTCATAAAGTGAGGATGTAATGTCTTCTATAGTGCAAAAGATGCTATACCTATGCCGAGTGTGATGTCATACAAAGAGTGGGTGTGATGCTCTCAATACAGTGGGTGTGATGAAACAGACTAGTGACTGTGATGTCACATGGTTAGTGTATATTTTGAACTGCATTTAGGATGTGGTTTCATATGGCAAGTTTGTGCTGTCATAAGTAGAATAGTGTGATGACATAAGCAGTGGATATGATGTTATATAATAGTGCATATGATGTCACACATATAGTGGGTGTGATGTCATACAAAAGTGGGTGTGATATCAGTGGAGAGGTTGGGGTGATAAAGATACAGTTGGTGCAATGTCTGATACATGGGATGTGATGTCATGCCTGAAATGCATGTGAAGTCATAAAGATTGTGGCTTGGTGTGATAGAGTCGATGTGACGTCTTCTGTAGCACAAATGATATTATACATAATCCGAGTGTGGTGTATTCAACACAGAGGGTTGTGATTTCATACATAGTGGGTACAATGTCATAAATATAGTGGACATCATGTCTCACATATACTGGATGTGATATCATACATATAGTGACTGTGATATCATCGATAGTGCTGGTGTGATGACACAGATACTGTGGACATGGTGTCTAATATAATGAGTGCGATGTCCTCAAAATGGTGGTTTGAGGTCAAAATGTGAGGCTGAATTGTCTTATATAATGCAAACGATGCTACACATATGGAGAGTGTGATGTCATCAAGAGAGTTGGTGTGATGTTGTCTATACATCGGGTGTGATGACACAGATAGTGGCTGTGAGGTCACACCTTAAGTGTATATGTTGCCTGCATACTGGATGTGGTCTCATATATAGAGGCTATGATGTCATAAGTCCAGTAGTGTGATGACATAAGGATTGGGTGTGATGTTATATATAGTTCATATGATGTCACACAGAAGGTGACATACAAAAGTGTCATAACTGAAGTAGATGTGACATCATAAATACTGTGGTTTGTTGTGACAGAATGGGTGCGTTGTCATCTGCAGTGCAAAAGATGTCATACATATGCCGAGTGTTGCATCATCAACACAGTGTTGTGATGTCATACTTAGTGGATGTGATGTCACAGATATATTGGATGTCAGGTCATACATATAGTGGCTGTAATATCATAGATAGTGTGGGTTTAATGACAGAGATACAATGGAAGTGAGGTCAGATATTGTAGACATGATGTCATACATAAAATGGTGTGATGTCCTAAATTGTGGATGTGATGACACATGTAGTGTGTATGATGCAATACACATAGTGGCTGTGATGTCATACATACACTGGGTTTGATAAAATTGATCCACTGGTTGTGATGACAAAGATAGAGTGGGTGTGATGTCAGACATTGTGGCTGTGAAGTTACACAATGGTTGTGTTGTCATAACACTGTGTGTGATGCCATATAAAGTGGAGAGGTCATAAACATAGAGGGTGTGATATCAGAGATACAGGCATTGTGTGATGTCACACATATAGTGAATGTGATATCATACACAGTAGATGACGTGTCATATATAGTGCATGTGATGTCATCAATAAAGGGCATGTGATGTCATAAATACTAAGGGTTGTTGCCTTAAAGGGTGGATATGGTGTCATGTATAGTGCACATGATGGCATACATATGCCACCTGTGATGTCTTACATAGTTGGTGTAATATCTTCGACAGAGTGTGTGAGATGACATATACAGTGGATGTTATGACAGATAGAATGGCTTTTAAGTCAGATATAGAGCTTGTTTTGTCATACACACAGTGTGTGTGACATCATATATAGTGGATATGATGTCATAAACTTAGTGGGTACCTTGACATACAAATAATGGTATAATATCTTCAAGAGAGGATGTGATATCATAAATAGTGCCTTTGGTGTCCAACATGGAGTGAGTGTGATTTCATACATACATAGGGTGTGATATCATCACTCAAGTGGGTGTGATTACACAGATACTGTGAGTGTGATGTTGGATACCGTGGTTGTATTGTCATTCATACACTATGTGAGATGTCATATATACTGAGTATGATGTCATTAACATAGGAAGTGTCTTGTCATACATACAGTGGCTGTGATGATGCAAGTATGTGATGTCATATAGAATGGGTGTGCTGTCATGAATAGAGTGGAGGTGATGGCATGAATACAGTATTGTATGTCATAAAGAGTGAGTTTGATGTCATATAGAATCTCTGTGATGTCATACATATAGTGGGTTTCATGTCACACAAATAGTAGGTGTGGTATATTCAGTACACTATAAATAATGGTCCAGCTACAGTGAATGTGATGACAGGTATCCTGGGTGTGATGACAGGAATACAGTGGGTGTGATGTTACTACATGGTGTGATATCATAAAAAGTGGAAGTGATGTCATATGTAGTTTTATATGATGCCATACATATTGTGGTGGTGTTATCATACATACAATGGTAGTTGTATGATCAATAATCTGGGTGTGATGACAGTGATACAGTGGATGTGCTGTTAGATATAATTGGCGTGAGGTGAGATATAATAGCTTTGATGTCATGAGTAGAGTGTTGTGATGTCATAAATCATGGGTGAGATGTCATATACACTGCCTATTGTGCCATATATGCAGTAGATGTCATGTCATAAATAGAGTTTGTGTTTTATCATCGATACAGTGGGTTTGATCACACAGACACAGACATGAAGAGTGTGATGTCATATTTAGTGGTTGTATTGTCTTAACACAGTGTGTTCCATGTCAAATATAGTTGATATGTATTCACAAACATAGTGGGTGTTATTTTACCGATATAGTGGCGGTGCTGTCACATATAGGGGATGAGATGTCATAGACCATGGACGTGATGTCATATATAGGAAATCTGATATCATGAATGCAGTGTTTGTGATGTCCTAAATACTGACGATTGATGTCATAAAGTCTGAATTTGATGTGATGTAGGGGGTGTATGATGTCATACGTGTGCCAAGTGTGAAGAATTCCATAATTGTTGTGAAGGCATTGATAGAGCGGGGGTGACCACACAGATGCAGAGGTTGTGATGTCAAATACAGTGGGTGAGATGCCAGGTAGTCACTTTGTTTTCATGAAACAGTAAGAGTGATATCATATATATTGGATATAATGTCATATATATACTCGATGTGATGTCATACCTATACGGGTGTGATGTCATAAAGTTTTCATGTGATGTCATGCATACTGAATGTGATGTCATACATATAGTGTGTAATGTCATACAGAGAGTGGGTGTAACACAATTGATACACTGTGTTTGATGATACAGATACAGTGGATGTAGTGTCAGATATAGAGGGTGAGATGGCAGATATAACTTTTGTGTTGTCATGTGTGTGATGCCATGAATACAGTGGATGTAATGTGGTTACTACAATTTTGTGAACTCAAACAGTGGATGTGACGTTATGTATGGTGCCTAAGATGTCATATATAAAGTGGGTGTGATGTCATACATACAGTTGTTCAGAGGTCATACTTAGAGGGGTTGTAAGGACACAGATTCTGTGGATGCAGTGTTAGACATCCTGGGAGTAATGATATGAATACAGTGCATGTGATTTCATAAATAATGTGGTGTGATGTAATAAACTGTGGATGTGATACATTATATAGTGTATCTGATAAACATATAGTGGGCGCAATGTCATATATAAAAAGGGTGTGATATCATGGAAAGAGTGAGTGTGAGACACAGGTACAGTGGCTGTGTTGGTACAAATATAGTGAATATGTTGTTGTATACAATGTATATGATGTCAACATATATAGAGGATGAGATCTCATAAATACATTTGGTGTTATATCATCAATACAGTGGATGTTTTGACAGAAATAGTGGTGATACACTGTCAAATATATTGGGTGTGATGTCATAAAAATGGTGGTTTGATTTCATAAAGTGAGGATGTAATGTCTTCTATAGTGGAATAGATGCTATACTTATGCCGAGTGTGATGTGATACAAAGAGTGGGTGTGATGACACAGACTAGTGACTGTGATGTCACATGGATAGTGTATATTTTGAACTGCATACTGGATGTGGTTTCATATGTCAAATTTGTGCTGTCATAAGTAGAATAGTGTGATGACATAAGCAGTGGATATGATGTTATATACAGTGCATATGATGTCACACATATAGTGCATGTGATGTCATACAAAAGTGGGTGTGATATCAATGGAGAGCATGTGATGACCAAAATACAGTTGGTGTGATGTCTGATATGTGGGTGTGATGTCATGCCTGAAGTGGATGTGAAGTCATAAAGATTGTGGCTTGCTGTGATAGAGTGGATGTTACGTCTTCTGTAGCACAAATGATGTCATATATATGCGGAGCATGGTGTTATCAACACACAGGTTTGTGATATACATATTGGGTACGATGTCATAAATATAGTGGACAGAAAGTCTCACATATACTGGATGTGATATCATACATATAGTGGCTGTGATATAATTGATAGAGTTGGTGTGATGACAAAGATACAGTGGACATGTATAATAGAGTGGGTGTGATGTCCTCAAAATTGTGGTTTGAGGTCAAAAATGAGAATGTGATTTCTTGTATAATGCAAACGATGCCACACATATGGCGACTGTGATGTCATAAAAAGAGTGGGTGTGATGTTGTCTATACAGTGGGTGTGAGGACACAGATAGTGGCTGTGATGTCACATGTTAAGTGTATATGTTGCCCTCACACTGGATATGGTCTCATATATAGAGGTTGTGATGTCATCAGTACAGTAGTGTGATGACATGAGGATTGGATGTCAGGATATATTTAGTGAATATGATCTCACACAGAAGTAGGTGTAATGTCATACAATAGTGGGTGTGATATCAGTGGAGAGGTTGTGATGACAAAGATACAGTGGATGTGACGTCTGATACAGGGGCTGTGATGTCATGCCTGAAGTGGATGTGACCTCATAAATTCTGTCTGATGTGAAAGACTGGATGTGATGTCATTTGCAGTGCAAATTATGTCATACATATGCTGAGTGTGGTGTCATCAACAAAGAGTTTTGTGATGTAATATTTACTGGATATTATGTCATAAATATAGTGGATACAATGGCACAGATGTACTGGATGTGATGTCATATATATAGTGTCTGTGATATCACTGATAGATTGGGTGTGATGACACATATACACTGGACATGAGGTCAGGTATAGTGTACTTGAGCCATGTATAAAGTGGTGTGATGTCCTAAAGAGTCGATGTGATGTCATATGTACTGCATATGATGTCATACATATAGTGGCTGTGATGTCATCCATACACTGGGTTTGATAAAATTGATACAGTGGGTGTGATGACACAGATAGAGTGGGAGTGATGTCAGACATCATGGCTGTTAATTAACACAATGGTTGTGTTGTCATTACACTGTGTGTGATGCCATATAAAGTGGGTATGTCATAAACATAGAGTGTGTGATATCAGAGATACAGCCAATCTGTGATGTCACACATATAGTGAATGTGATATCATACAGAGTAGATTACATGTCATATATAGTGCATGTGATGTCATGAATCCTGAGGGTTGTTGTCATAAAGTGTGGATATGATGTCATGTATAGTGCATATTATAGCACTCATATGCCACCTGTGATGTCCTACATAGTTGGTGTGATGTCTTCAACACAGTGGCTGGGATGACATATAAAGTGGATGTGATAGAAGTTAGAATGGGTTTCAAGTTAGATATAGAGCTTTATAGATATAGATATAGATATATAGACTCCCTTCATCTTTTCCAGCAGAACCTCCCAGATCTCTGCCTTCATGAGGAACCCGAAGTTATGTGGGATCCAGGATTCTTCCAGCCCTCCCCATGCCACAATCACACTTCCTCAAGCAGTCATTCAGAAAATGGAGTCCCACACTCTCCAATGAAAGCATCTCAAGGATCCTATTTCCCGTCTGACTGCCCGTCTTCAGGTGTCATTGTGACAGGACCCCAAGTCACCATGTGCCTACCAACCTGCTCCTGTCAAGAGGGAGTACCTCCCCTCAAGTCCCACTTTCACCCACATGGAGATGAGGGCATCTGGGCTGCCCAACGAGGGCTCCCAGTGGCGGCCAGGCCTGATGTGGCCAGCTCTAGATTGCCAGGTGTTACCTCAGGTGCCCTCCTGGTAAAGGACCAGAGGCATCCAGGTTGAGCACTGAACCGCCTGAAACTTCTGAAAAACCTCTCCCTCCAGGGTTTCCGGAAGCAGAAACCCTGGTCAGTCGAGACACAGCTGGAGACCATCATTCTGGATGAAGATTCTCCAGCCAAGTGAGACCTAACTGGCTGTGGCGCTGTTGCCAGAAGGTGGATGCCTGGTTACA
>CM035286.1:290640-311360 GCA_020226075.1 Hydropotes inermis | reverse complement strand
GGTTTCTGAGTTTTCTTAGGGTCTGCTATCGAGGAAGTGACTTCACCAACTGCCCCTTCCTGGGATTGACAGGTGACAGCCCTGCACATAGCTCTCAGGATTCTGACCGCTCATCCATCATCCACGCAGCTCTGGGCCTCACTCAGTTGCACCACATAACCCTACACACAGCTCCCGGGCAGGCTGTGTGTGCAGCTCTGAGTTGACAGACCTGGGCCCAGACTCAGCTCCAGTTTCCTACCAGTTCTCCATCCTGAATGAGTCCCTTTCTCTCAAAGCCTGTCAGTGTCCCCAGCTGCACACTGGGGCTGATGACTGCATGGACTTCTAGGGATGTCCTCAGACATAGGTGGGACAAGACCTGGAAAGTATGAGAGTCCGTGTCTCAGGCATGCAGTGCCTCCAGCCCCTGTAGGTTCGTTTTATTACCCTTCCCCTATCTGTCCCTCTTCTGATGCCAACCCACAGTCCTTTTCGTATTCACTGTGCTTGGGTGTCTGTGTGTGTGTCGGTATCTGTGCTCACTCTTTAGATGCCAGAGGAACACTGCCCCCAAACAGTGATGAATGGTAAGCAAATTCTAGGATGTAAGGTTATCCAGTTTCTAATGGATTAAAAGCTTGAACAGAACTACTTAAACCATTTAGTTCTTAGAATGGAAGGGGTATTTCGTTCCTGTACATCAGTGTTGGAAATGAAATTTGGGAGTAATTCCAAAAGGAAAAGAAGTGAAAGGAAAAGTGAACAAGAGTGTGTCCATCAAACTTGAAAGCCTCGCCACGGGGCACAATAAATAAGGGCAAAGGTCTCAATAGACTTTTTTCCCAAAGAGGAAATACAGATGGAAAACAGGCACAGGAAAAGATTACATCTGTAATCTTCAAAGAAATGCAAATCCACACCAACAGAAGTAACCCCCTCACATCTACCAAAATAGCAATCATCAAGAAGAACACAAATAAATGTTGGCAAGGATGTGGAGAAAAAGAAATATTTGAACACTGTTGGTGGGTATGTAAATTGGTGTACCCAGTATGGGAAACATGATGAAGGCTCTTCAAAAATAAGACTACCTCATGATCCAGCAATCCCACTCCTGGACATATACTAGGAAAAAGCTGTCAATTGAAAGGATAATGCACTACTAGTTACAATGCCTAAGATTTGGAAGCAACCTAAATGTCCACTACCAAGTGACTAAGAAGATGTGGTGCATATACACAATGGAATACTGCTGAGTCATAAAAAGAGTGAAATGATGCCATTTGCAGCAACTTCGATGGACCTGCAGATGATTATAGAAGTGAAGTCAGTCGACAGAGAAAGACAACTATCTTATGATACTGCTAATATGTAGACTCTAAAAAAGTGATACATATGAACTTACTCACAAAATAGAAACTGATACAAAAATTTTAAAGCAAACTTGCAATTACCAAATGGGACAAGTGAAGGGAAGGATAAATTAGGAGGTTGAGATTAATACACAGATACTACTATATGTAAAATAATCAACAAGAACCTACTGTATATCACAGGGAACTCTCCACAATATTTTGTAATAACTTATAAGGGAAAAGAATCTGAAAAAGAATAGATCTATGTATATATATAACCCAATAACTTTGTTGTATATGAGAAATTAATACCATATTGTAAATCAAGTATTCTCCAGTATAAAATAAAAATTAAATTAAAAAAGAACTCATACATCTTAATAGCAAACAAAATAAGTCTCATTTTTCAAAGGGCAGAAATCTATATAGACATTGTTTCAAAGAAGATATACAAATTATCAACAAGCACATGAAAAGATGGTCAACATTCTAAATCACTAGAAAAATGAAAATCCAAACTGCAATGCAATATCTCTGACCACATACTCTCATCATAAAATCAGAAATAACATGCTGGGGAGTATGTCGAGAAAAAGGGACCTTTAGAGGCTGCTGGTGGGAAGGTAGAATGGTACAGCCATTATGCAAAACAGTACGGAGGGTCTTCAGAAAACAAAAATTAAAATTACCTCATGATCCAGCAGTTTCACTCTTAGGTATACATATCTGAAGAAAATAAAAACACTAATTCAAAAATATACATGGACTTCAATATTTGTACCTCATTATTTACAATAGCTAAGTTATGGAAGCAATCTAAATGACTAGCAGCATATGAATTGATTAAAATAAATTACACACACACAATGGAATACCACTCACCTACAGAAAAGAGTGAAAATTTGCCATTTGTAAAACATGGATGGATCTGGAGAACATTATGCTTACTGAAATAAAACAGAAAAATACAAATACTTATTGTATGTTATCATTTATTTCTGGACTCTAGAAAAGAAAACAGTAAAATCCCTGGTGATCTAGTGGTTAGCACTACACACACACACTGCAGGGGGCCTGTGTTTGCTCCCTGCTTGGGGAACTAGAATCCTGCAAGCTATGTGGCAGGGACTAAATAAATAAATAAATATAAATAAAAATGGAAACACTAAGTAATCAAACAGAAACATACGGACAGATATAAAGAACAAACATGCAGTTGCTAGTGGTTAGGAGCAGAGAGACAAGATGGGTTAAAGGATTAAGAGACACAAACTTCTATGTATAAAATAGATAAGCTCTGTGTTGTCAGGAGTTTTCACATGTACGTTTTAAACTTAAACAAGGCACAGTTATTAAAAGGATGATTTTTTTTTTATGGATGCTAAGGCAAGGGTAAAAGTACCTTTGTAAAATAAATTGCAGTTTTACAACAGTTCAAAGGAATCAGTTGCTCAGGCCATCCCTAAATAAATGTGTGAGGCACTGTTAAAATAATTTTAGGAACGTGGTTGGTTTGAAGTTTCTGTCTACTCTAGATTGAAATTTGGTAATTTTTGTTGTTCAGAAAATTATTCATGTAGCCTATCATGTCAAATTTATAGGTATGAAATTGTTCAGTATCTTTACATAATTCTGTTTTATACATGTTTTCTAGTTTTATTCATAATACACTGATTTTCTATTGTCTAGACTGGGTTCATTTATTTCCATATAGAAAAAGAATACTTTCCTTTTCGAAAACCCAACATTTAATTTTACCAATTAAGCAGAGTATGTGCTTTCCAATTGGTAATTTTAGGTTTTCCATGTTTAATGCATCCTTCATTTCCAATGTGTAAAATTTTCACTTCTGTTCCTATGTTGAACGATTGCTCTGTGTAACTTCAATCTTGCTAAGTAACCTAAAAAACTCAAGTTTTTATTGGAAAAACAAAGCAAAGCACAGTTTCCGTAAAGGAAAAAGGATACCAATGAGGTTATAGTAAGTGACAGATGTGAAAATATATTTTCAACATAAATGAGACAGACAAAAATCAGTGACAGCAAAAATAAACAAATGGGACCTAATGAAACTTAAAAGCTTTTGCACTGCAAAGGAAACTATAAGCAAGGTGAAAAGACAGCCCTCAGATTGGGAGAAAATAATAGCAAATGAAGCAACAGACAAGAGCTTAATCTCAAAAATATACAAGCAACTCCTCCAGCTCAACTCCAGAAAAATAAATGATTCAATCAAAAAATGGGCCAAAGAACTAAACAGACACTTCTCCAAGGAAGACATACAGATGGCTAAGAAACACATGAAAAGATGCTCAACATCACTCATTATCAGAGAAAGGCAAATCAAAACCACAATGAGGTACCATTACACGCCAACCAGGATGGCTGCTATCCAAAAGTCTACAAGCAATAAATGCTGGAGAGGATGTGGAGAAAAGGGAACCCTCTTACACTGTTGGTGGGAATGCAAACTAGTACAGCCACTATGGAAAACATTGCAGAGATTTCTTAAAAAACTGGAAATAGAACTGCCATATGATCCAGCAATCCCACTTCTGGGCATACACACCAAGGAAACCAGATCTGAAAGAGACACGTGCACCCCAATGTTCATCGCAGCACTGTTTATCATAACCAGGACATGGAAGCAACCTAGATGCACATCAGCAGACGAATGGATAAGGAAGCTCTGGTACATATACACCATGGAATATTACTCAGCCATTAAAAAGAATTCATTTGAATCAGTTCTAATGAGATGGACAAAACTGGAGCCCATTATACAGAGTGAAGTAAGCCAGAAAGATAAAGACAATTAGAATATACCAACACACATATATGGAATTTAGAAAGATGTTAATGATAACCCTATATGCAGAACAGAAAAAAAAAAAGACACAGATTTATAGAACAGTCTTTTGGACTCTGTGGGAGAAAGCGAGGGTGGGATGTTTCAAGAGAACAGCAATGAAACCTGTATATTATCTAGGGTGAAACAGATCAACAGCCCAGGTTGGATGCATAAGACAAGCGCTCGGACCTGGTGCACTGGGAAAACCAAGAGGGAGCGGGTGGAGAGGGAGGTTGGAGGGGGGATTGGGATGGGGAACACATGTAAATCCATGGATGTTTCATTTCAATGTATGACAAAATCCAACACAAATAAAAAAATAAAATAAAAAAATGAAGGATAAAATCGGTGACATATAAAAAGGACCTCAAATAGCAGTGGGTCCTCATTTAGCCCCTGCACTGCACATGCACGGAGCCCTCCCGGGAAAGGGGCAGGTGTGAATTTCTCTGTTCCTGTACTGTGAATGCGCAGGGCCCTCAGAGTCATTCATATGCTGAAATCTGAACCTCTAAGATGATGGTATGAGGAGTTGGGGCCGGTAGATGTGATTAAGTCATAGGCAGATTCCTCAAGGAAGAAGAGGGCTCTTGCAAAACAGGCCTGGGAGAGACCCTCCTCTCTTCTGACAGGTGGGAGTGCACTGAAAACAATCCTCCCTTGAGCCAGAAAGTGGTTCCTCTCTAGTCATGGAATCTGCATTCAATTTGACCTTGGAATTCTCAGCACCTATAACTGCTAAGAAGTAAATTTCTACTGTTCACATGCTACTTGGTCTATGGTATTTGTTACAGCAGCTCAGATGGAATAAAACAGCCTCTGATTCAGGAAGCCAGTGACTGACTATAATCGCTATAGATATAACTAAGCAAACGAAGAGGGTGAAGGCAGGGAGTGGGGGATGTTTTATTATAAGAGGAGTGATAAGTGACATCTTTGTGTTGGGAGGAACATGAAGGAAATGATACTTAAGAAGAATTCTAAGTGTTCTTCTCCATAGGCCCTAGAATGCATTTGAGAAAATTAAAAATCCTTTCCTGAATGAAAACCAAAATACCACTTAACATAAGTGGCAACAGGTAGAAATTTTTAGCTCCATCATATGAGCAAAAACAACAAGAACAAAACATATGTATATACATATCAAACCCTACAAACCAGCAAGGATCCAGTGTCAGTAAAACATGCATTTAAGGCACTGTGAGCGACGGTCAGCAGAGACTACCATGGGAGGATTAGACCTCAAGTGCTTCATGAAATAGAATAATTTGACTACAATATAAAAGAAATTCCTATAAATCTGTTAAAGTCCTAAAAGACACTATTGGCACCATCAATGAATAAGACACTATGAAACACACCGATAATGGAGAACAGTATGGAGGTTGCTCAAACCTCACCCTATAGTCATGGACTGTGGAATATTAAAGACAACTGGAGACTTTATCACAGAGCAGGGAAGGCAGACCATGTGAGACCCAAGAGGAGACCAGTCACCAGTCACAATGTAGCAGGGAACACAAGGGAAAAGCAGCTTCAGATGCCAAAGGAAACATCACAGAAATGGTCTGTAGATTTTTCACTCTAAATTATCACTCAAGAATAAAAGCAAATTAAAAAAATTTCAGATGAAAACATTTTCAGACTATGAGCATTTGCCTCTCTCAGGCTCTCACTGAGAGTGAGGAAGGATGTAGTTAGAGTGAGTTCCAGAAGGAAGGAGTGCAGAGAGACGTGGGGGCAGGAGGTGGGCAGATGGCAGGTCTAAGTCAAATAGTCACTGGCTGTGTGAAACAACACCCATGGATCAGTAGTGATAGTGATCATGAGAAATTAGAAGCATTAGCTT
This sequence comes from Hydropotes inermis, assembly GCA_020226075.1. Classification (NCBI taxonomy): domain Eukaryota; kingdom Metazoa; phylum Chordata; class Mammalia; order Artiodactyla; family Cervidae; genus Hydropotes; species Hydropotes inermis. The sequence continues at coordinate 305,323 of CM035286.1, read as the reverse complement.
CTGTGGTCCAGTGCTGTGTCTTGGCCACCTGCCACTCTAAAAGGGTTTAGGAATGCAGAGCTGAAGTTCTGAGCATCTGTGTATATATACATACATAAGTAATCATTTATATAAATTCATATAATAAGAATTGTATAATATACACAAGTGCAATTTTTCCTGTAATGCAAGAATACATCATCATTGTAAAATGCATTTTTATCATACACCACATTGGAGAAGGAAATGGCAACCCACTCCAGAGTGCATGCCTAGAGAATCCTGTGGACAGAGGAGCCTGGTGGGCTTCTGTCCATGGGGGTCTCACAGAGTTGGACACTACTGAAGCGTCTTAAGAAGCAAGCAAGCAAGCAATACACCACTTTCACATGCATAGTGAAAAACCATGATCTCAATTAATGCAGAGAGAGCAATTTAAAAATTTCAAAATCTTTTCATGATTTAAAAAGAAAAAAAAAATGCTTGACAAATAACACTTCAAGGAACCTATCACCATAAATTTAAAGTCCCTGATGGCCCAGCAGTAAAGAATCTGTCTGCAAAGCAGGAGATGCAAGAGACAGAGGTCCGATCTCTGGATCAGGAAGATCCCCGAGAGGACTAAATATCAACCTACTCCACTATTCTTAACTAGAGAGTCCCATGGACAAAAGAGCCTGTTGGGCTACAGTGCAAAAGGTCGTGAAGAGTTGGACACAACTGACTACACACAGACAAGTAAAACTCACCGCCAATATCAGAGCCAGTGATGAAGACTGAAAATATTTCCTTTGAGATTAGGAAACACATGAGAATGCTAGTTGCCACATCTATGCAACACAGCACTGACAGTCTTAGCCATAACAGTCAGGAAAGATACACATACAGACAGACAGATAAATCAGTGACATTTCAAACTGAAAAGAGGTAGAATAATCTATGTCCACCATGGCATGATCTCAAATGTAGAAATCCTAAGTATGCCACAAGAAAAAATGTTATAAATAAAAAATTAATGAAGCAAAGTAACAAGGACATTCACGAATGTCAATGCTGAAAATCAGTGGCACTTCTGTACATTAATGAGCAAAGTGAAAAGGAAATGAAGAAAACAGTTTTGTTTACAATTGTTTCAGGAAGAAAAAACTATTTAGTGATTACCTGAACAAAAAAAGTGAAGACTTGCACAGTGAAATGTCAAACTTTGTGAAGATATTAAATGACACAAATCCTGTTTTCATGCACTGGAAAACTTACTGCTAAGATCTCAATACTAACCATCACAATTTACAACTCCAGTAAAATCCTGATCAAAACTCCACCCTATACCCAAATGCCTATCCTAAAACACTTTACAACTAATATACCACAATATAGCCAAACAATCAAAGAAGAAAATGTAATATGGGAGAATAACATTACTGATTTCAAAACTTACTGTGAAGCTATAGTAATCTAACCTGATTGGTACTGGGATGGATCAAAGCCTTGTACTGATGAAGGGTTTTTCACAACTTAGTGAAGCCCTCAGACATGATATACAGAGTCACCCAAGATGGATGGGTCATAATGAAGAGTGCTGACAAAAAAATGGTCCACTAGGGGATGAAATGGCAATCAACGTCAGTATTCTTGTCTGGAGCACACCATAAACAGTAAGAAAAGGTAAAAAATATGACACTGCAAGATGAGCCCCCCAGGTCAGAAGGCATTCAGTATGTTAACCTGGGGAAGAGTGGAAGATAACTACTGACAGCTCCAGAGGGAAAGAAGTTCCTGGGCCAAAGCAGAAATGATGCTCAATTGTGAATGTGTCTAGTGTTGAAAGTAAAGTCCCATGCAGTAAAGAACAGTATTGCATAGGAACCTGAAATATTATGCTCATGAATCAAGGTAAATCGGATGTGGTCAAGCAGAAGACGGCAAGGGTGAACATCGACATCTTAGGAATCGGTGAACTAAAATGGACTGGAATGGGTGAATTTAATTCATATGACCTTTATATTTACTACTCTGGGCAAAAATCCCTTAGAAGAAATGGAGCAGGCCTTGTAGTCAACAATAAACTCAAAAATGCAGCACTTGGGTGCAGTCTCATAAATGGCAGAATGACCTCTGTTCATTTCCAAGGCAAACCATTCAATATCACAGTAATCCTAGTCTATGCCACAAACACTACTGCCAAAGATGCTGAAGTTGACCAGTTCTATGAAGACCTACAAGACCTCCTATATCTAACACTAAAAAAAAAAAAAGACAAGGGAAAGATTTCCTTTTCATCATAAAGAATTGGAGTGTAAAAGAGGAATTCAAGAGATATCCCGAATAACAGGCAAGTTTGGCCTTGTAGTGAAAATTGAAGCAGGCCCAAGACTAACAGAGTTTTGTCAAGAGAACATGGTGGTCATAGAAAACACCCTTTAACAACAACACAAGACATGACTCTATCCATGGACATCAGCAGGTGGTCAATACGAAAATTACATTTTTTATATTCTTTCAGCCTAAGACGGATAAGCCATACATAGTCAGCAAAAACAGGACTGGGAGCTGACTGTGGCTCAGATCATGAGCTCCTATTGCAAAATTCAGGCTTCAACTGAAGAAAGTAGAGAAAACCACTAGACCATTCAGATATGACCTACAGTCAAGTCCCTTACAATTATACAGTGGGAGTGACAAAGAGATTTAAGAGATTAGATCTCATAAAAAGAGCGCCACCCAAATATTCACATCAGAAAGAAGTGGCAACATGATTGAAAAGTATGTCTAACACATTACTCAGATTGTGAAAAGATATTTTTCATAGACAGGTGTCTATAAATGAATGAAGGAAGAAGGGGACAGAGGTGTTCAGTGATTGGGGGTAAAGACACGGACTTTAAAATTCTTATAATGTGTCACAAGGGAAAACTTCCAGTCACTGGCTCACCTTGCATTTTTACTTGTCCTGGATTTTGACGTTTTCCAAAACATGTTGTGTGTGTGTGTGTGTGTGTGTGTGTGTGTGTGTGTGTGTGTGTGTGTTGCTCAGTCATGTCCGACTCTTTGTGACCCCATGGGCTGTATCTCACCAAGCTCTCCCATCCATGGAATTCTCCAGGCAGGAATACTGGAGTCCATTGCCATTTCCTGATGAAGACTACCTATGAAAGGGACCCTTTTAAATGGGGCAGTGTGGTTGTCATTGGCAGAAAAACACAGAGGCAGCAGATGGCTGGATGCAGGCCTCAGTCAGACAGTGCCCTGTGGTGGACATATGGGGCTCTGTGGTTCCTTGTGCAGAAACAGTCTGAATTTTTCATTCTAAACTACCTGCCTGCAATGCAGGAGACCTAGCTTTAATCCCTGGGTTGGGAAGATCCCCTGGAGAAAGAACTGGCAACCTACTGGAGAATTGCATGGACAGAGGAAGCTGCTGAGCTACAGTCCATGAGGTGACAAAGAGTCAGACAAGATTGAGCTACTAACACACAAACTATCACTTAGGAATAAAAACAAATTAAGAATATTTTCAGATGAAAAAGACTACAGTGTTTGCCTCTCTTAGGCTCTCACTGAAATGATGAATGGTGTATTAAAGGAAGAAGTTAGTGAATCTCAGAAGGAAGGAGTAGAGGGTGAGAAACAGAGGCAGCAGATGCGTGGATGCAGGTCTAAGTCAGACAGTCATTGACTGTGTGAAACAACACTCAAGGAGCAGATGTATCAGTCAGCAATGACTAAAAAAAAGCATAAATCTCTATGGTTCAGTGCAATGTCCTGGCCGTCACCTGCCGCCCTTCCAGGATTCTGGAAGCCTGAGCAGAAGTTGGAAGTGCATATATATATCTTTATACAACAATCATTTATAGCTATCTATGACAACCCACTCCAGTGTTCTTGTCTGGAGAATCCTAGGGAGGGCAGAGTATGGTGGGCTGCCATCTGTTGGGTCACACAGACTCGGACATGACTTAGTTGCAACAAGAGCAAATAATAAGAATTATACACCATGAAAAAGTGGGATTTCTTTTTGGAATGCAAGAATGCCTCAAACTATTAAAATGCATCTGGATAGCACACACATTAACAGAATAAAGGGGAAAAAACATGTTCATCTTATTTAATAGAAAAAAGAGTTGAATAAATTAAACACCTTTTTATGCTAAAATCACCTGGCAAATTAAATTTGAGGGAAATTATCATGACATAATAATGCCATCCACGTAAAACACATAGCCAACATCACAGTCATTGGTGAAACTTGGAACATCTTTCCTTTGACTTCAGGAAGCATGTAAGAATTCTGGGTTTTACTACTTCTAAGCAATAGGACTTGTAGTTTTAGACATGCCTGTCAGCAAAGACATATAAGAAAATAAGTTGAATTAATGCATAAATCACCAACATGCAAAGAGGAAAACTGGAAGTAGAATTATCTATGTTCACATGTGACATGATTTCATAAGTAGAAATCCTAAGGATGCCACAAAAATGTTATAAATAATAAATGAATTCAGCAAAGTAACATGGTACAAAAATTAACACTGAAATTCACTTGCATCTGTGCAGTAATAGGATGAGTTGGAAGAAATTAAGAAAATGACTGCATTTACAAATACATCAGAAAGAATAAATTACTGAGCTTCCCTGGGGGATCAGATGGTAAAGAATCTGCCTGCAATGCGGGAGAACTGAGTTTGATCCCAGGGCTGGGAAGATCCCCTGGAGATGGGCATGGCCACCCACTCCAGTTTTGTTGCCTGGAGAATCCCCATGGACAGAGGAGCCTGGCATGCTACAGTCCATGGGGTTGTAAAGAGTCGGACATGACTGAGGAACTAAGCACAGCACTGAGTAGTTAACTCAGGAGGTGAAGATTTGCACAGTGAAACCTTCCAAATGCTGCAAATAAAGTGTATGACACAAATTCTATTTAAATGGACTAGAAGATTTACCACTGTTAAGATTTCCATATCAGCCTCTTTAATATACAATTGTAATTCAATCCCTATCAAAACCTCACAGAAATAAAAATGCCACCTAAAATAAAAAACCTATCCTAAAATTCACTACTGAACTAATTAAAATTCACTAATTAATACCTAATTAATGCCCAAACTGCCAACCAATTTTGAGCAAGAAAAGCAATATGGGAGGACACACATTCCTTGATTTCAACATTATCACAAAGTGACACATTATTGACAACAGTCTGGTACTGTCATAAAGATAAAATTATAAATCCATGGAAAAGATTTCAGAGGCCAGCAAAACCTTCACACATAAGGTCAAACGATTTTTGACAAAAGTGGTAAGAACATTCAATGGAGAAAAGACAGTATTCCCCAAAACGGTGCTGGGAGAACTTAATATCCATATGCCAAGGAAGGAGGCTCAGTTCAGGTCAGTCACTCAGTCCTGTCCGACTCTTTACGACCCCATGGACTTCAGCACGGCAGACCTTCCTGTTCATCATCAACTCCCGGACTTTACTCAAACTCATGTCCATTGAGTTGGTTATGCCATCCAACCATCTTATCCTCTGTTGATCCCTTCTCTTCCCATCTTCAATCTTTCCCAGCATCAGGGTCGTTTCAAATGAGGCAGCTCTTCACATCAGGTGGCCAAGGTACTGGAGTTTCAGCTTCAGCATCAGTCCTTCCACCAAATATTCAGAGCTGATTGCCTTTGAGATGGACTCGTTGGATCTGCCTGCAGTCCAAGGACTCTCAAAAGTCTTCTTCAACACCACAGTTGAAAAGCATCAGTTCTCCAGTGCTCAGATTTCTTAATAGTCCAACTCTCACATCCATATATTACTACTGGAAAAACCACAGCTTTGACTAGATGGACCTCTGTTGGCAAAGTAATGTCTCTGCTTTTACATATGTTGTCTATGTTGGTCATACCTTTTCCATAAGACCAAGCGTCTTTTAACTTCATGGCTGCAGTCACCATCTGCAGGAATTCTGGGGCCCAAAATGTAGTGTGTCACTGTGTCCCCACCTATTTGCCATGAATTGATGGGACCGGATGCTGTGATCTTAGTCTCCTGAATGTTGAGCTTTAAGCCACATTTTCACTCTCCTCTTTTACTTTCATCAAGGGGCTCTTTAGTTCTTCTCTTTCTGCCATAGGTGTGGTTTCATCTGCATGTCTGAGGTTATTGATATTTCTCCCAGCAATCTTGATTCCAGTTTGTGTTTCATCCAGCCCAGCATTTCTCATGATGTGGCTGGAGCTGTGTAAACAAGGTTTATAAAGGCTAACTGGAAAATGAATCAAGAGACATATCCAGAGAGAAACCTACACACCTATTTTCACCTTATCTATGATAAAAGAGACAAGAATATAAAATGGAGAAAAGAGAGTCTCTTCAAATAAGTGGTGCTGGGAAAACTGGACAGTTTCATGTAAAAGAATAAAATCAGAACAATCTCTAACACCACACATAAATATAAACTCTAAGTGGATTAAATATCTAAATGTAAGACTAGGCACTATAAAAATGTAAGAGAAAAACATAGGCAGAACACTCTCTGACTTAAATTGCAGAAAGATCTTCTATAAGCCACTTCCCAGAGTGATGAAAATAAACACAAAAATAAAAAAATGCCATGTAATCAAACTTAAAAACTGACCCCTGAGCTACAGTGTTCTCCCACAATGAAAAGAGCCCATAGAAAGGAAGAAAATATCTGCAAATGAAGTGAGCAACACGGGATTAATCTTCAAAATATGCAACAGCTCTTGCAGCTCAACATTAAAAAAAAAAATAGTATCCACAATCAAAAAATAGGCGGAAGACCTACATACAAATTTCTCCAAAGAAGGCATACAGGTGGCCAAGAGGAACATGAAAAGACACTGTACATCACTAAGGATTAGAGAAATACAAATCAAAAGTACAATGAGGTATCAGCTCATACCAGTCAGAATGGCCATCATCAAAAAATCTACAAACAATAAATGCTGGATAGGGTGTGGAGAAAAGGGAAGCCTCATACATTGCTGGTGAGAATATAGATTGGTACAGCCACAATGGAAAGCAGTAGTAGTTCAGTTCAGTCGCTCAGCTGTGTCTGACAGTATGAAGGTTCTTAAAAGAATAAAAATAAGACTTGCCATATGATGTAGTAGTCTTACTCTTGGGCATATATCCAGAGAAAACCATAATTGGAAAAGATACATGATCCCCAAAGTCTGTTGCAGCACTATTTATAATAGCCAGAAGACAGAAGCAACTAAATGTTCCTCAATGGAGGAATAGATAAAGAATATGTGGCTCATATTTACAATGAAATATTACCGTCTCTTAAAAAAAAATAATGCTATGTATGCAACATGGAGGATTCTAGAGATTGTCATACTGAGTGAAGTCTGATATAGAAAGACTAATATCATATGATGTCACTTACATATGGAATTTAAAAGAATGGTACATGTAAACATATTTTCAGAAATAGAGTCTCAGATGTAGAGAACATACATATGGTTACCAAAGAAGGGTGAAGGATAAGTTAAGATTGACAAATACACTTTACTACACATAAAATAGATAAAGATCTACTTTAGAGCACAGAGAACTCTATTCAATTCTTTGTAATAACCTACATGGGAATAGAATCTAAAATAAGATCGTATATATATAACTGATTCACTTTGCTGCACAGCAGAAACTAACAGCATTGTAAAGAATGATGTTATAATTAAAATTTAAAATAATCAAAGAGTGAATCAAGACACATAAATATAGGAACTGAAAACACAGAACCTCATCTCTGTCTCACAATGATTAAATCCACTGTTCATTCTTCTGACGCTGATGCTTCCTCAGCATATACAGGATTTTAGCCAAGTTCCCTGGGGGTGGGGCAGATAAGTGATGGGGAATGAAGCATCCTCAGTTCTTTGGGGATAGAAGAAAATGTGGGCTGGCCTTGGCTGTGCTGAGCAGACGTCCCCCTGTACTGACTCGAACTGAGACTTACTGCCCACCTGAACACTGTATCCCAGGGCTCTGGGAGATACCCAGTGTCATAGGAGCTGATGATTTGCTACATAAACACTCACATCACAAGGAAGGATCAACATGACTGAGAACTATCTCTGATAATGTTACATAGATTTTCCAAAGGAGTTTCAGAGAGATCGTTACCTAAGATGAATGAGGTTGAGAGAAGAAGAAACAAAGGAGTGGGAACAGAATTTCACCCATCGATATCCAGCTGGTGCAGTGGAAAAAAACCCACCTTCCAATGCAGGAAACACATGAGATACGAGTTCCTTCCCTGGGTCGAGAAGATGCCTCTGGAGTTGGAAAGGCAACCTTCTCCAGTATTCTTGCCAGGAATATCCCATGGAGAGAGGAGCCTGGTCTGTAGTCCATGGGATCCAAAAAAGTTGGCCTTCACTGAGCGACTGAGCCACTTATGTGTCACAAGGGACAACCTTTGAACAGTGGCTCACCTTACATGTGTTCCTTGTAATGGCTTTTCACTAGTTTCCAAATTAAACTGGAGATGAAAAGCATGTCAATATTTTAAAGAAATTCTCTTAAGGTTATCAAACATGTTCTGAGGAAGTTTACCTTGAAAAGGACTCTTTTGAATGGGGCAGTCAGTCAGTTCAGTGGCTCAGTGATGTCTGACTCATTGCAACCCCATGGACTGCAGCACACTAGGCTTCCCTGTCCATCACAAACTACCGGATGCTATGCAAACTCATGTCCATTGAATCAGTGATGCCATCCAGCCATCTCATCCTCTGTCGTCCCCTTGTCCTCCCGCCATCAATTTTCATAGCTTTCTTCTGATAATGTTAACAAAATATTTTAGAAATTTGGGAAACTATCATAATACTCTGCATAATTTCACCTAAGATTACATAGCATTTTAAAAAATGGGATTACCTGACATTACCGGTGACCTTTTCACTTCATATGAGCAATTATTCTATCCGTTTATAAATGTAAAAACTGTGAACTTAATAGCTGCAAATATTCCTAATGATACCTTATATCCCAGGACCTGTTTCTACAGCTCCTGATGCCAGGAACATATCTTGTTCATCTCTGAAAGTGGAGTACAGAACCTATCAGCTCCAGGCAAGGTCAAAATCTAGTATCATTACTTGAGTTTTCAAAGCAAGTTTTCTTTTATCCTTTCTGCTATTACATCAGGCCCTTCATACCATGTCTCCTCTCCTTTGAGAACTCCTCACAGACCAAGACACTGTTCAGACAATTCTCAGTCTTCTCTATGCACAGTACACATTTTATGGTAAATATTCAATAGAGATTTGAAACACAATAGTTCTAAATGAGTTACTTGTTATTGCTGATGTCATCCTAAAATTATAAATAAATTCCAGAAAACAATCAGTGTTACCTGAAGCAAATGGACAGGGTACTGTCCACAAAGTTTGCAAGTTGGGGACACACAATTCTTGCCTGGAACTGAAAGTACATTCCTGGGGCTGAAGGGAGGGAAGAAGCTGTAAAAAGCAAAAGCCCCAGAATGCTCAGCTTGGAGACTTGTAAGCGGGTTAAATGGCCCTGTGCAGCCTAAGCACAAATCCTTGCAGCTGGACAGAAGTCTGCCATGACTGGCGGTCAACAGAACTTCTCCTTCAGAGTGCTCACTGGTAGGACCCTTAGCAGAATCAGAACTCTTCAGAGCTTTTGTTTGTGCTTTTATAAGAACTCAGAAAACATTACTTAATCTCAGGTCTGTTATGACCGCATGACTCTGTTTTATTTGGGGTCTCTGTTAGGTAGAATGGGTCCATTTTCTATGCCCTCTTAAGGAATTTCTCTCATGTTTACTTTTCCTTGGGGGTTACTATTTTACTTCTACATGGACAAAGTATTTTCCATGAAAATTCACTGCCCTTCCAGGGGCACACCACTGAAAGTCTTCCCAGCTTCTTCTGTGGCCACATTACCACATCATGGCCAATGAAGTAGGAGAGAAATTGATATTGCATCCTGGCCTATTACAAGCTCCCACAGGCATTTCTCCAAGTCCTTGCCCATTCTGCTTATGGATACAGATGGGGATGAGATCTTTGGGATGGAAGAGGCCAAGGATAGGACAAGTTTGGGTTACAGAATGACCACATGAGGAAGTGCAATCTCCCCAGGGTGAACACCCACTCAGCACTGTCATGTGGGAAAGAGAGTGATATGCTTCTGAAATTTTAAGTTATTTGATAATTCAGCATAAAATATTATACCCACATAAATGTTAATCCTAGGATGAACTTAAATAGCCATCAATCTAGTACATTACAATAACAAAAGTAAATTTTGTACCATTAATAGTTTTAACATCCAGTTTCACCTTGTTAATTCTGACTCAGTCATTTGAACTCAGAGAACTTCAATTCCTCAAAATTTTATATTCTGAACTTAATAAAAACTGCAATAAGAATTATAATAATATTTGAAATACAGTGTAGAGAAAGTATTTTCAAGAGATAACTTCAAAAGGAGATTTTAATTCCTTGATCTTGATTCAAAAACACAGCACAGCAAACTATTTGTGGTTTATCCAGATTTAATTCTAATTGAAAATATTTCAGTATGGATTTATTTAAAATATAAATGACAGGTTTCGTAACTGCATCACAGCTGAATGACTATATACTTTTTGCCAGATTCTTTAGCGATCAGTACTTGTATGTGGTTGACTGAGTTGGGTCAAATATCAGCTTTCAGAAAATTTCAAAATGTCCTTTTCCTTTCATCAATTTGCAGTCAATAATACATTTGATCTCATGGAGTTTTACATGGTGTTGAATACTTCCAATACAAATGATTTCCCTAATGTTGCAAGAGGCCTTAAGATGAAAATTCTGGCATCCAATCTATTTCTTTGAATACAGTGATTAAGTCTTAGTCCAGCTTTTGGAACATTTGCACTCCCCAAGGCTCCACCACTCTCCCTTTCTGCCTAACTCAATAGAGAAGATGACTCAGAGCTACTTACAAGGTTCAGGGAGATGAAAGCTACACAATGGATCTTTTCACCTGACTAGGAATTGAAAGGATCTTTCCCATTCAAATATCCTGGTAAGGAACCACACTTCTAATTTCTTTGGGAGTCAAGAAACCTCAAGAAAAGGAAGTCTGTGGTTGGTAAATGAAAAAAAAAACGGCCCATCCATCTGAGAATTACTCCACTTTCTCCCCTTTCTCTGGGTGTTTGGTGTATGAAAAGAGCCTGTGGTCATCACCAGGTGGTTTTCCTTCTTTTTCCCTTAGAAGAGAAACTCAGTTTTATTGCGGGCACAAATGAACCCAACTTAGTACTCGAATTTCTCTTGTGTACCTGTTGTCCATCTTTGAAATGTCTGCCATTACCTTCAAGAGTGAAACAACGTACTTCCTAATTATCAGAGTCAGAACTGTAGGGTTATAAAAAGTCATTCCTGACTGTTTCAAGGGAAAAATTTGCTAGCTCAAAAAACAATTTTGATAGAGAAAGTCAACCTATCTCTGTGTTACAAAGCATAGTGCTTTGCACCAATCACTAGTTTTAATTAGATTGTTTTGAAGCCTACTAAGTAGGTACCTCTTTCACTTTCATCTAGAGCCTTTTTAGTTCCTCTTCACTTTCTGCCATAATGGTGATGTCTTCTGCATATCTGAGGTTATTGATATTTCTCATGGACATCTTGATTCTAGCCTGTGCTTCTTCCAGCCCAGCATTTCTCATGATGTACACTGCATATAAGTTAAATAAGCAGAGTGACAATATACAGCCATGAGGTACTCCTTTTCCTATTTGTAACCAGTCTGTTGTTCCATGTCCAGTTTTAACTGTTGTTCCTGATTTGTATACAGGTTTCTCAAGAGGCAAGTCAGGTGGTCTAGTATTTGATGAAAGTGAAAGAGGAGAGTGAAAACCTGGGCTAAAAGTTCAACATTCAGAAAATTAAATCATGGCATCTGGTCCCATCATTTCATCGGAAATACATGGGGAAACAGTGGAAACAGTGTCAGACTTTATTTTGGGGGGCTCCAAAATGACTGCAGATGGCGATTGCAGCCATGAAATTAAAAGACGATTACTGCTTGTAAGGAAATTTATGACCAATCTAGGTAGCATATTAAAAAGCAGAGACATTACTATGCCAACAAAGGTACATCTAATCAAGACTGTGGTTTTTACAGTGGTCATGTATGGATGGGAGAGCTGGAATGTGAAGAAAGCTGAACGCTGAAAACTTGATGCTTTTAAAGTGTGGTGTTGGAGAAGATTTTTGAGAGTCCCTTGGACTGCAAGGAGATACAACCAGTCCATCCTAAGGGAGATCAGTCCTGGGTGTTTGTTGGAAGGACTGGTGCTGAAGCTGAAACTCCAATACTTTGGCCACCTCATGCAAAGTGCTGACTCATTGGAAAAGTCCCTGGGGCTGGGAGGGATTGGGGGCAGGAGGGAAAGGGGACGAAAGAGGACAAGATGGCTGGATGGCATCACCACTTGATGCACATGAGTTTGAGTAAGCTCCAGGAGTTGGTGATCGACAGGGATGCCTGGCGTGCTGCGATTCATGAGGTCGCAAAGAGTCAGACACGACTGAGCGACTGAAATGAGCTAAATTGATGTAGGTACCAACAAGCAGCACATAAAAAACCACAGAACAAAACCCAAAGTATTCTCAGACAAAATATGCATTTTCTGGAAAAAAAAAACTGAGAATTCCCCTGGATTAGGTATTCAAAATTGCAAAAGGGTGCACCGCAATTTCATGAAATGAACATTTCTCTGGATTTCAAAGCCTTCCCTTCAAGCAAAATTTACCAAACAACTACTGAGATCTTTGTAGATGCTAGAATTTGAAAATACTTAGCATCTATGATTACTGTGCACAAAGAAAAATTTTTAATGCTCCATTAACTTAGAGTAATGCCATTTCTCAATGGTCTGTTGCTGGAAAAGATGAACAGAAAGAAAAACATAATGTTCAAAAAGCCCTCCATAGGCAAAAACATTAAAAGGCAGGGACTACTTTTACTTGAAACTTTGCTTAGGTGTTAGCATATCACAAATTACCCTCCTGGAAGTGCTCAGTGAGTTAGTCACAGTCAGTCAATAAATCCCAAAAACACTCAGTGTGAAAGTGCACTTTCAGCTTTTGTACCTGATCCTCCAGAAGGCTTTAGGAAAGAGCAGGGAGTCCCATCTGAACACCCGTTGCCTGCGGCCAGCGAACAGGATCACCAAGCTGTGTGCCCACATCACCTGCACGCATCCCCAGAGCAGAGACCCCTTCACACCTGCGGACCCAGCGCTCCCGACGCACACCCAGCGGCCCCAATTTCGCGCTCCTCAGCGGCACCCCCCATCCCGGATCGGCGCGCCCGCAGTGACGGGGCCCAGGCAGCATCTGCAGATCCAGAGGCCACTTCCCGTGGTCGTGGGGCAGCCCCTCCGAGATGAGACTAGAGAGGGGCCAAGCAGGGAGGGCTGCAAGCGCACGGGGCCACCAGCACTCCACTACTTCCTTGGGGCCCCGGCCCAGTGTCCTCACCCTGCAGCTGGTGGCAGACACCCCAGAGCTGAGGACAGAGCATGGCTCGCTCTCCTCTGGGCTGGAGGAGTCGGGGGCCGCTGGCCATTGGGCAGGCGGGGGAATGTGGTGAGGGGCTGGGGATAGAGCTGCACTTACTCTTGTCTGCACTGCTCCCTGGTCCGGGGCATCTGGCATTGGGGACTGACCCAGGATCCACCTTCCCTTCCCTAAGCAATGGTCCTGTGAACTCTGGTGTCTCCACACCTCCACCCTCACACCTTCCTCTGCTCACGCCTGCGTATTCTCTGGAGATGGAGCTGGACCTTGCAACCACCTTCCACCCTCAGCTCCCGTGACCTGGATATTACTGTTTATTTTTAATTTAATGTAACAGTTTTACTAGGGATAAAAATATTTTCAAATGAATAGCAAGGTTTCTTATCTAAATCATAATTTATGATTTATAGATGTGCCTTTTTAAGAGTTTCTCCTTTTTGTAAGATTTCTTTATGATCATTATTTGTACTTGGTCAACTGACCATTGAATTTCAGGTAGTAACTCATTTATACCACGGGGAGTTTTCATTGGCGTTGATTATTTTTCCTAGAAATCAGCATGATGGCCCACGTGTCCCTAGGTCAATCAGTGGGTGTCCAATAGGCCTACTTCTTTGATGAGAGATACACTTTTTTGTCAGATACTCAGTTTTGATTCACATTTTTGAACTGTTTTCCCAAAGAGTCCACCCTCTAGTCTCTCCAGTTCATTTGAAAATAGAAAAGAATTTTCTCTCATGTGCTTCCAATGTCTACACAGATGAAAGCAATCAAATGGTTCCCAGTCACCTCCTGAGGAACTGAATCTTTTTCTCTCAAATATTCTGGTTAGAAACCTCATCTCTCATTTCTCTGGGAACAAAGAAACATCAAGAAAAGCGAGGCCATGGTGGGGAAATGAACAATTCATCTTGAAATTATTCTGTCTTGAACTCTTCATCCTGGTATTTAGTGTAGGAAAAAAAGGAATTGAATTTCATCAAAGCACGAGAAATTTGACAGGTCAATATTCATATCCAGTAAACAATTACTCTAGCACAAATGGATAACAGTAGCTTTTAGAGTTATACTACTCTATACCACGTTATAACATGACACAGTTTACTTGTGTTTCTCTTGGCGTGTATCAGGTCTTTTACAG
>CM035286.1:278366-290540 GCA_020226075.1 Hydropotes inermis | reverse complement strand
ATTCAGCAACTATGCTGACTTCAGAGAAAAAACATTTCTTTTTATGCCATCAAGTTTAAACATAACTCTTCAAGGAAAACAACACCATTAACACATAGTCATGGGCTTCCCTAGTGGCTTAATGGTTGAAAATCTCCCTGACAATGCAGGAGACACAGGTTCGATCCCACATCCCTTGAAGCAACTAAGCCCATGAGCCACAACTATTGAGCCTGTACTCTAGAGCCCCGGAAGAGCAACTACTGAGCCCACATGCAGCAACTCCTGAAGCTAGAAAAAATGCTCTACAACCCCAGCTCCACAACAAGAAGAGCCACCACAGTGAGAAGCCCCCACACCACAACTACAGAGTAGCCGCTCTTTACCACAAATAGAGAAAGCCTGTTCAGTGAAGACACAGTACAAGCATAAACGAATAAGTAAAATTATTTCTACAAAAGGTAGTCATGTCGTAGTTTTCCCTGTCCATATAATTATTGCCTTGTCAATCAAAGACCATCATTAAGCTTTAGATCCACAGAATCTACTATTCTGCCACTACATCCTGAAGGGAATAAGAGGTGAGCCCTGAGCCCTAGAGTGGAGAGTCACACAGCAGGACAAATAAGGAGGCCAAAGTGCATGAGAGGAGTCAGAAAACATGGTAAGATTTGATCTGAGCATTACCTAGGAAAAAGGACATTCTGTCTGAGATGTACTGTGGCAAGTCCAGCAGGTATACATGGCCTGGCCACTGAGGAGGTAGCTGATTTATGATGACCTCCTATTGGGACAGGTCTGGGAGAATCCCAGTTTCAAATACAACCTCAAATCTGTCATGTCCTGATCCCAAATGCATTTATTCAGCAGTACTGGCACATCTACTTTGCCTAGTACTGGGCTGGAGGGCTGTAACAGTCAAAATAAAGGTGCAGCCTCTGCTCTAAGAGGTCTGAGCAGTGGTGATAACAGAATGAAGGTTGTTGGAGGAAGAGTACCAGGTCATTAACATCATAACCTTATATCTCTCCCATAATTACTAGAGACATCACTCATTATCTTAACCCTAATGTTCCCTAAAATAATCAAAATTTTAGCAAAGTTCCCCCAAGAGGGTAGACTCACTTCTTTAAGGATAGGAGACAGTGTGGATGGACCTGACCCTGGCTGTGCTGAGCAGATCTCCCCGTTTGGATGACTCCCACTAAGACCTACTTCTCACCTTCACACTGCTTCTCACTGTCTTATAAGCAGCCCACTTACTACTGAAACATTTACATCACAAAGAAGTAGGAACATGATTGAAAAATCTCTGATGTGGTAGGCAGATTATCAAAAGATGGGTCACACAGATATTTATAAATGGATATAGAGAGGAAGGAACAGAGGTGAACGAAGATGGGGATTGGATACATAATTTTGCATGTCTACATGTCACAAGGCAAAACTTAGTCAGTGGCTCACTTTATGTTTGTTATTTGTAGTGAATTTCCATTAACTTCCAAATAAGATTAAAGAAGAAAAGCAAATCAATATACCTTAAAGAGGTCCTGTAAGTTTATAAAACGTGTTCTGAAAGAGGCGAACTTGCATTAGTTTTGAATGAGACAGTTTGTCAGAAGCAGCCACACTGCCCTCTGGTGGCTTTTTTCTGAAATGGCAGCAGTGCTGCATGGCTCCATGATTTTCTCAGGAAAAGAAGTCAACATTTACACTTGCCACATTCGCGGTCTTATGGTTAGAGCAAAGCAAACTCTGTAAGGCTCAGTGTTTTGGGGATGTGTGTCTTCACTCTGTCTTGAGGGCTTGAGCCAGGACCTGGGTCCACAGCAGAGAGGAGAGAGGAGTTTGTTGCCACCTCACCAGTAGAGAGATGGTGGGAACCTGCTAGGTTCACCTGTCTACACCCAGCTCTGTGTGTGGTGGAGAGAAATTAGTCTATCAAAGCAATTTATGATACATTTCTGTTTATATTAATAAAACAGTTCAGAAAATTGCAATACTATGATTCAACATATATATATATGATTTTATCTAAATTTACACAGAATTCGAAAAAATGGAATTACCTTACCTTACTGGTCTCTTTTTCACTTAATATGAGTGTATTTATTCCATCCATTTGTAATTTTAGAAAATGTGAATTTAATGGCTACATAATATTTAAGAAAATTAGAGATTTAAGTGAACATTTCATGCAAAAATGGACACAATAAAACACTATAAAAGACAGAAATGTAAAGACATAATAGAAAAAGAAGAGATTAAGAAGAGGTGGCAAGAATACACACAACTATAGAAAAAAGTCTCAATGACTATGGTAACGATTGTATAGGCACTCACCTAGAGCCAGACATCCTGGAGTGTGAAGTCAAATGGGCATTAGCAAAGCTTCCTACAAACAAAGCTAGTGGAGGTGAGGAAATTTCACTTGAGCTAGTCAAAATCCTAAAAGCAGGTGCTGTTGAAGTGCTGCACCTGATGTATCAGCAAATTTAAAAAAACTCACCTGTGGCCACAGGACTGGAAAAGGTCAGTGTTCATTTCAACTCAAAAGAAGGGCAATGCCAAAAAATGTTCAAACGACTGTAAACTTGTACTCGCTCCTCTAAGATTATATTCAAAATCCTTCAAGTCATTCTTCCACAGTACATGAACTGGGAACTTCCAGATGTACAAGCTGGGTATTGAAGAGGCAGAAGAACTAGAGATCAAATTCTCAATATCATTGGATCATAGAAAAAGCAAGGGAGTTTCAGAAAATCATCTACTAGTGCTTCACTGACTATGCTAAAGCCTATGACTCTGTGGATTACAAAAACTGTGGAAAACTCTTAAAGAGATGAGAGTATCAGACCACCTTACCTGACTCCTGAGAAACCTGTATGTGAGTCAAGAAACAACAGCTACAATCAAACATGGAAGAAGGGACTGGCTCCAAATTGGGAAAGGAGTATGACAAGGCTGTATATTGTCACCCTGCTTATTTAACTTCCATGCAGACTATATCATGTGAAATGCCAGGCTGGGTGAATCACAAGCTGTAAGCAAGATTGCTGGGAAAATATCAACAACCTCAGAAATACGGCTGATACGACTCTAATGGCAAAAAGTGAAGAGGAACTAAAGAGCCTCTTGATACGGGTAAAAAGGAGAATGAAAAAGCTGGCTTGAAACTCAACATTCAAAAAATGAAGATTATGGCATCTGGCCTCATTACTTCACGGCAAATAGAAGGGGGAAAAGTGGAAGCAGTGACAGATTTTCTTTTCTTGAGCTCCAAAAGCACTGCAGATGCTGACAGCAGTCAGGAAATTAAAAGACACTTACGCCTTGGTAGGAAAGCTCTGACAAACCTAGACAGCCTATTAAAGAGCAGAGACATCAATTTGCCAACAAACGTCCATATAGTGAAAACTATGGTTTTCCAGTAGTCATATACGGATGTGAGAGTTGCACTGTAAAGAAAGCTGAGTGCCAAAGAACTGATGCTTTTGAACCGTGGTGCTGGACAAGACTCTTGAGTATCCCTTGGACTGCAAGGAGATCCAACCATTCAAACCAAAAGGAAAGTAACCCTGAATATTCATTGGAAAGACTGATGCCAATACTCCAATATTTTGGCCATCTGATATGAAAAGCCATTGGAAAAGACTGTGATCCTCGGAAGGACTGGAATCAAAAGGAGATGGGGGTAGAAGAGGATGAGATAGTTAGATACCATCACCAACTCAATGGACATATAATTGAGCAAACTCCAGGAGGTAGTGGAATACAGAGGAACCTGACGTGTTGCAGTCCATGGGGTCACAAAGAGTCCAGCACAACTTAGCAAGTGAACAATGACTACATAATATTCTTTATGATACCCTGTATCACAGGACCTGTTTCTACAGCTCCTGATGCCTGCTTCCTTCACAATCGTATCTTGATCATCTCTGAAAGTGGAGTCCAAATCCTATCATTTCTAGGTAGCTTTCAAATCTATAATCATTCCCTGAACTTTCAAAGCAGGTTCTCTTAATCCCTTTCTCCTAGGATGGCATACACTTCATACTCTGTCTTCTCTCCTGAGGATTCAGAACTCCTCCAAGCACAAGATGCTGCTCAATAAATTCTCAGGTCACCCTTAGCACAGTGCTATGTGTATGGCAAACAGCCAAGAGAGATTTGAAAACTAATTAAGTCAAAGTGAATTATTCATGGTTGCTGAAAATTTTAATTCTTCTCCCTTCCTGGGGAGAACAGTTGGAAGACTTCCCAGTCGCTTTTGTGGCCACAGACATGAATTGTGGCCAAAACAGCAGCAGAGAAATTGGCCTGTATCCTTCCAGAGCTGGCTCATCATAAACTTCCATATGCATTTCTCCATATTCTTGCCTCCTTCTGCTGATGGATGCAGATGGGGATGAGGTCTAAGGAATGGACACAGTATAGCATGAGAGGAGTCTGGGTTCCTGAATGACCATCTGAAGGAATGCAGTCTCCCCAAAGTGATTACGCACCCAATGAGTGATGTGGGAACCATAATGGTGTACTGCTGAAATTTGGGGAGTTGTGTGGTAATTGAGCATAAACCATTATACACACAATTATGCTAATTATATGATCAACTTAAATTGCCCTCAATCTAGTACATTAAAAATGACATACATCAATTTTTATTACTGACAGTTTTACCCTCCAATTTAACCCTGCTCTTCTGAATCAGCAATTTCAACTCAAATAATATCAATTCCTCAACAGTTTTTACTGTCAGATTCATACACACTACAATCAGAATTAGAATATTTGAAAAATAATGTTGAGAAACTACTTTGCAGAGAAAACTTCAGTAACTTTTAATTCCTTGATCCTTCTTTGAAAACACAGCATAGTAAACTACTTGTAGTTTGTCAATATTTATCTCTAATTAACAAAGTGTTTTAGTTGGGATTAATTTTTAATAAATAAATAGCAGGTTTCTTGTCCACATTACAGCTGAATGACTAAATTCTCTCTCTGGAAGATTTCTTTACTTACTCTTATTTGTACTAAGTCAACTGATCTGGGTCAAATACCAGATATTAAAAACCTTCAGCAGGTCCTTTTTCTTTCATTGCTTTTCATTCAATAAGCATTTGACCACGTAGATTTTTCTATGGTCTGGATTATTTTTACTAATAAGCTACATGATGTTGCAAAAGACCTTAAGGTCCAAAATCTCCTATCTAATGATTCTGTTCCTTTGAAGAAAGTGATTCACTTTTTCTCCAATTTTTGGAAAACTTGCCCCAAAAAGCTCCACCACCCTCCTATTCTGCCCACTTCATCCATTAGAGAAGTGTTACTTCCAAGGTACAGGGAGATGAATACTTATACAGTGGATTCAGTTACTTGCCTGGGAACTGAAAGGACCTTTCACATTCAAATATCCTTGTTAGGAACCACGTGTTTAAATTCTCTGGGAATTAACAAACAGCAAGAAATGAGGGAACATGTCTGATAAATGAACATCAATTCTTCTGAAAATCACTCTGTCTCCTCCCCTTCCTCTTGGTGTTCAGTGTAGGGAAATAACCCTGGTCACCACCATGTGGGTATCACCCTTCTTCTCTTCAAAGAGACAAGCCATTTCATTGAGAACACTAATTCACCAAACTCAAAGCTCGAATTCCTTTTATGTACCACATTCTTATCTTTATAATATATGCAATTATCTCAAACAGTGAAATGATATGCTTTATTCCTCATTACAGAGACCAAACTGCTATAGCAAAGTCACTCCTGAGAATTTTACATGGAAACTTACTAACGCAAGAAAAAATTTCTGTGGAAAAAGACAACCCATCTCTGTGTTGCAAAGCATTGTTCCTTGCACCAACCAGCAGTGTTAACTACAATCTATTATGATTTGAAGCATGTTAAATAAGCAGATTGTACTAAAAAAAAACCACATAAAAAACCCACAGGACAAACCCAAACTCTTCTCAATAAAAATATCCATTTGCTGGAGCCAATCTAAGATTTAACCAGGATCAGATACTTTAAACTGCAACACTGCATACCAGAATACCATGAAATAAACATTTCTCCTGCTTTGGATATCATCTCTTCCTAATGCAAACTTTACCCCAACCCCCAACCCCAAAGAAATCCAAAAATCCCCAAACCAGCCAACCAACAAAAAATAACCAAAGACCCAAAACCAAACAAAAAAACAAAGAAACCACACCCATTACTATAACTATAATTCTCAAATATTCGAGTGTCTATGGTAACTGCTCAAAGAAGTATTTTTTAAATGCTCATTTAACTTAGGATCTTCCCTAGTAGCTCAGTTGGTAAATAATCTGCCTACAATGCCAGAGACTCGGGTTCGATTCCTGGGTCGAGAAGATCTCCTGGAGAAGCAAATGGCAACCCACTCAAGTATTCCTGCTTGGATAATTCCAGGGACAGAGGAGCCTGAAGGACTACAGTCCATGGGGTCGCGAGAGTTGGGACACGACTTAGCAATAAAACGGTCACCATTTAACTTAAGAGCAGTGCAGCTTCTCCAAAAGTCACAAAAAGTTTTTAGGGTTGAAAACTCTAACGTAATCAAGAAAAACTGTTCACCATACCCCAAAACAATAAGGCGGGAATAGTTTTATTTTCAAAGTTTGCTTAGATGTTAGTTTGTCACAAACTGCCCTCCAGGAAGCGCTCTTAGAATCAGCGACCCTCAATAAGGCCTGAAAACGCTGAAGGTGAACTTTAACCTTTGTAGCTGATCCTCCAGAAGGCTTTAGGAAAGAGCACGGAGTCCCGTCAGAACACCCGCTTCTGGCGGCCCGCGAACAGGATCCCCGAGCTGTGTGCCCCCATTACCCGTGCGCATCCCAGGAGCAGAGACCTCTTCACACCTGCCGACCCACCGCGCCCGACGTTCACCCCGCGGCCCCAACATCGGGCTCCTCGGCTGCACCTCCCTGTCACGAACACGCGAGCCCGTGGCGACCGGGTCCAGGTGGCGCCCACAGAAACAGAGGCCGCCCCTCGCGGTCGAGGGGCGCCGAGCAGGGAGGGGTATGAGCGCGCGGGGCACCCACCGCTCCACGACTGCCTTGGGGCCCCGCCCTGGCGTCCTCAGCCTGTGGCCTGTGGTGGCGACCCCTGAGCCGAGGACAGAGAGAGGCTCGTTCTCCTCGAGGCTGGAAGAGTCGGGGCCGCTGGCCGCTGGGCAGGCGGGGACATGCGGTGAGGGGCTCTAGGTAGAGCTGCACTTACTTGTGTCTGCGCTGCTCCCAGGTCTGGGGCATTTCGCAGTGGGGACCGACCCAGTCTCCAACTTCCCTTCCCTCAGGACCGGTCCTGGGAGCTCAGTCGTTTGTGTGCCTGCGCCCTTGCACCTGTGGCTGCTCATGCCTGTGCACTCGCACCTGCAGCCACTCACTCCTGGGAACTCGCACCTGCAGCCCCTCACGCCAGGGAACTCGCACCTGCAGCCACTCACTCCTGCGCACTCGCTCCAGGGCCGGTGGGGGCGGGGATGGGCGTTTGTCAGCCTCAGGACTCCTGGCTGGAATATCCTTATTTTACATTTCCTTAAAGTGTTTGACTTGATAGCAGCTGTTTAAAAAAAATAAATGTCAAGTTTTCTTATCCTAATCATAATTTCATGACTGTAGATTGTGTCTTTGTAAGATTTCCTTAAGAATAATAATTTCTACTTGGTCAACTGAGTCAGTTAATAGGTACCAAAATTATATATTGCTTCTATAAATTTTCAGTCAATACGTTTTAGCCTGTGAAATTTTATTTAGTGTGTGTGTGTTTTACTACTAATCAGCCTTGGCAGGGGCAGAGTCTTCAGATGAAGGGAGAGTTAGGATCTCCTAGGCTAGGGCTATCTCCCTGCCACATATTTTGCCGTGGGATTAGAGGTCCTCAGACCCCAGGATATTTTGGCAATGTGGATTAGATTCTCTGGGTGTGCGCACAAGTATACACTGACACACATCAGAGGAAGGGACCATAGGGAGTGGGGTCAGGGGAGGGGTGGACCTTGGGGTGGCAACAGTGACAGAAACATGCATTGTTTTTCCTTGGACTGAGGCAAAGACCACCTTGTTGGACCTCATATGGAATCAAGATCAGAATATCTGCACTGGCTGTGGTGAGGAGTCCTCTGAAGGGAATTAGACACCCCACAGCTGAAGTGGACAAGAGGAGGTGGAGGGTCCTCTTCAAGGTCCCTCTCAAAGCCCCTGGTTCCTGTGGATCCTGTCACATTCCCTCCTGGGGCCCAAGGAATGCTGGTGTCCTTGTAAGACCCAAAATTCGGGCCTTCGTTCCAAGGAGGAAAAACCGCACGACCCAATAAATGAGCCCAGCAGATGCATCATGCAAGAGGGTTTATTGTTGGTTGTGCAAACGGGTGACTCTGATCTACTGGGAGGCAGAGCACCCCGAACAGCAAATTTGGCCAGCTTTTATAGGCAAAAACCACATTATCAGCATATTACATATGGTTTACAAAGCAATTGGTTACAACATCATCCATACCATATAAGTACTCAGGTGATAAGAGGGACACAGATGTTTGTGTTAACTCGTTCCTGGAAAAACCACAAGTTATTTTGCAATTCCTACGGAAAGACCCATAAGTTGTTTGTGCAGTTTTCAGAAACCTCACATCGTTTATTATGCCACCACCCTTCCTTACCTTGCAAGTTCCCCACGGGTAGAGATTGGGGGGGGGGGTCTCGTTGTCCTTTTTCATCCTGAAGTCTCTCAGAGGTGTGGTTTGTGCTGTGCTTTCCTTGCTTGGTGTGTAGTATGAGTGGTTCCCACCAAAGTGGTGATGTGTCCAGCACTGGGGTGAGGAGAGTGTCCCTTGCACTCCTACACATTCCCCTGCTCCTGACCTGGCCTATACCTCCTCCTATTAGCATCCAAGCTTCTCAGTGGAGGAATGGAGCCTCTTATCTATTCAGTTACTATCTGTGCCCTGAGCATCCAGTGGGGGCTGTGATGGAAAGAAGCACCAGGGTCACAGTATGCAGGGGGAAGTGGAGAAACACAGAAGGAAGCAAGCTCTATGTTGAAAAACAGTAGGTGCCATAATGTGGTCATGAGGGTCTTCACTGAGGGGACATGTCTGTCCCCAGCAGGATAATGAGAATGTGCCAACCATTCACACATCTGGGGATAATTATCCCAGAAGAAGGCACAAGTGTATGGACACACAGAATGTGTTTGTCCAGAGATGAAGCCAGAGGAAATATTGTGGCTGGTGGGAACTTGGGAGGACAGTAGGGGACAGTGGGGAGGGAGGGGCCAGAGCCTGAATGTTTGATGGCTGTGTGAGTGGTCCACTGTGTGTGACAACATTAGCCAGTCTTGACTGACTTAAGTAACAAACATTTATTATCTCACACAATCTGTGGATCAAGAATTGACCATGATTCAACTGGAGGCCTCTGCCAGTGTCCCCCTGGGGTCTAGGAGTGTGAACTCGTTGAGGACCCAAGAGCTCCTCTGTCATGGTCTCAATGCTAAACCACAGATGCCTCTTCATATGGCAGCTTGTAATATACAGGCTTGTTACTTAGAGTGAGGGACCAGAAAGAGAGAAGGACGGAGAGAAAGGAAACTGCAATACAAATGAAGAAGTGGAAATTATACACCTAAATTCTGGGGATTATCAAATGGTACTGCTGCTGCTGCTGCTGCTAAGTCGCATCAGTCGTGTCTGACTCTGTGCGACCCCATAGATGGGAGCCCGCCAGGCTCCCCTGTCCCTGGGATTCTCCAGGCAAGAACACTGAGTTGGGATGCCATTTGCTTCTCCAATGCATAAAAGTGAAAAGTGAAAGTGAAGTCGCTCAGTCCTGTCTGACTCTCAGCGACCCCATGGACTGCAGCCTATCAGGCTCCTCCATCCATGGGATTTTACAGGCAAGAGTACTGGAGTGTGTCACCAGTGCCTTCTCTGTCAAAAGGTTACAACCACTGTATATAACACTTCAGCAGTTTCTCAAAAGGACAAGCCTACAGTTTTCAGTCAATCCCCAAATTCAGCTCCTACATCAATACCCAAAAGCATATGAATATTCACATGCCTGTACACAAGTACTCAGAGCACCACTGTTCACAAGAGCCCAAAGGTGAAAACTCTAATGTCCATCCACAGATGAAAGCCAAATTTGCTTGGTCCTGAATGGAATATTATTTTGCAATATAAATGTTCTCAAATAGACATTTAATAGGGTTATGTAACATTGTGAATGAACTTATTGTAATTTACATGTACAATCTAAGATAATCAAACTATTAAATTTTAAGTGAACTTTATATCATAAACAATTTATTATGCATTAAAAAAAATACCAAAAATGGACTTGCTCTAACTCTGGAGCTCTGGTGGGCAGTAGAGGTGTAGTTGGCTCCAGGTCTAGAGATGGTTCCAGAGGTTGTTCTGGAGCTGGTGCTGTAGTTCCAAGGAGAGAAAATACCAATAGGACTGCATTTTCAAGTGTCCCCCAAAACAGAAAAGAAAGCCCATCACTGCCACTCAATGATCTCTCAAAGATGCCAGCCCCAGAAAGTCTTCCCAGACTGCAGTCCAGGGCAATAGTGATCTGATCTTCCTGATTGCTCCTGGCCCAGATCCAGCCTCAGAAGGTTCTCCTCTGTGTGGTTCAGCTCCCTCCCATCCTCATTTGCTCCCATCACATCCCCCTCTGCGTCAGCAGGCTCCAGGGTCTCTAGCTGTACCAGAAAATGTAGAGTTTTGTGCTCCAGGTCTGAGTCAGGCATTCTGAGCTCTATTTAAGGCAGTAGCATCCTCAGGCAGGGAAACTCTGGGGGCTGGTGGAAACCCTCAGGTTAATGGTACATCTAGGTGCTCAGGATGGTGGACATGGCCCTGGGGGTAGTCAGGTGGGCAGAAGAGTCAGAGACCTGGCCTTCCTTCCACACTGAGCTCCCAGGAAGCCCCGTGGGGTCTTGTAATTTTTGCTTCTGCTCCTGCCTGTTCAGAGGCCTGTTCTCCTCCATGTCTCATCTCACTTGGTGGGTCTTTGGAAAACTGAGTCCCTCCTTCTTGAATCAAATTCCCACTCACACTTTCAGCTGGTGCAGGGGTCCACTGTCCTCATGAGAGTAAAACAGGTTTCATCCACACCTAGAGGAGGCCAGGAAGGTGTCACATAGACAGCACTGGATACACGCCCAAATGTGATGGCCAGTGTGACCATGTGACCCTGGGAAAATGGAAGCCCAGGAGGGCAGGACTGCTACCTGCCCAATGTATTGCATGGTGGTCGTTCCTAGAAAAGCGCCTGCACCTTGTGGGCTTTCCTGTATATTTCAAGAATGAATGAGACCAACCAGCCCCATCTGAGTACCTGGGGCACTATTGATCACTCCCAGGGACCCTCGCTCTCACTCACCCAGGACAGGGCACCTCTCAAAACTCAGCTTGCAAATGGGAATCCGTTTGGCCCAAGGTCAAAGGCCAGAGACAACTGAGACAGAGCCTTCCTCGAGGGGAGGAGGAACATGATGACTAAGTACAATCACAGCCCCTCCAGCAGTTTTTTTCATGGGGCCAGGTCCCCAGAAAGCACTTTCAAACTTTCCAGGAAGGAACCACTTAGTCCCCACATTCACTCTGAGGGCTGGTTCTCCCATTGCCCTTGTGTGCAGAGGGAACACCTGGGCCTTAGAGAGGTGGAGAGCGAGTCCTGTGGCTCCAGCTGGAATGGGGCCAACTCCCCAGTATACCACAGGTGGAAGGGACTGCTCACCTTGTGAAGCAGGTCCAGCACCTGCTTAGTTCTTGTTGTTCAGTCACTTAGTCTGACATTTTGCAAGCTGGTGGGTGGCAGTACACTGGCTCTCCTGTGCTTCACTATGTCCTGGAGCTTGCTCCAATTCATGTTCATTGAGTCAGAGAAGCCATCCAAACATCTTGTCCTCTGTTGTCCCCTTCTTGGCTTGCCTTCCATCTTTGCAGCTTCAGAGTCTTTCCCAATGAGATGGATCTTTGCTTCTATCAGAGTATTTTACAATGAGTCAGTTCTTCCCACCAGGGGGCCAAAGTGTTGAAGATTCAGCTTCAGCATCAATCCTTCCAAAGAATAATCAGGACAGATTTCCTTTAGGATTGACTGGTTTGATCTCCTTGCAGTCCAAGGGACTCTCAAGAGTCTTCTCCCACACCAC
>CM035286.1:222940-265182 GCA_020226075.1 Hydropotes inermis | reverse complement strand
TTCATCTGCATGTCTGAGGTTATTGATATTTCTCCCAGCAATCTTGATTCCAGTTTGTGTTTCATCCAGCCCAGCATTTCTCATGATGTGGCTGGAGCTGTGTAAACAAGGTTTATAAAGGCTAACTGGAAATTGAATCAATAGAAATATCCAGAGAGAAACCTACACACCTATTTTCATCTTATCTATGACAAAAGAGACAAGGATATACAATGGAGAAAAGACAGTCTCTTCAATAAGTGGTGCTGGGAAAACTGGACAGTTTCATGTAAAAGAATAAAATCAGAACAATCTCTAACACCACACATAAATATAAACTCCAAGTGGATTAATTATCTAAATGTAAGACTAGGCATTATATAAACATAAGAGAAAAACATAGGCAGAACACACTCTGACATAAATTGCAGAAAGATCTTCTATAAGCCACTTCCCAGAGTGATGAATATAAACAAAAAATAAAAAAATGCCATGTAATCAAACTTAAAAACTGACCCCTGGGCTACAGTGTTCTCCCACAATGAAAAGAGCCCACAGAAAGGAAGAAAATATCTGCAAATCAAGTGAGCAACACGGGATTAATCTTCAAAATATGCAACAGCTCTTGCAGCTCAACATTAAAAAAAAATAGTATCAGCAATCAAAAAATAGGCAGATACCTAAATACTCTTTTCTCCAAAGAAGGCATACAGGTTGCCAAGCGGAACATGAAAAGACACTGAACATCGCTAAGGATTAGACAAATACAAATCAAAAGTACAATGAGGTATCAGCTCATACCAGTCAGAATGGCCATCATCAAAAATTCTAGAAACAATAAATGCTGGAGAGGGTATGGAGAAAAGGGAAGCCTCATACATTTTTGGTGAGAATATAGATTGGTACAGCCACAATGGAAAACAGTATCAGTTCAGTTCAGTCGCTCAGTTGTGTCTGACAGTATGAAGGTTCTTAAAAGAATAAAAGTAAGACTTGCCATACAATATATTAATCTTACTCTTGGGCATATGTCCACAGAAAACCATAATTTGAAAAGATACAAGATCCCCAAAGTCTGTTGCAGCACTATATACAATAGCCAGAAGACAGAAGCAACTAAATGTTCCTCAATGGAGGAATAGATAAAGAATATGTGGCTCATATTTAAAATGAAATATTACCGTCTCTTAAAAAGAAAAAAATAATGCTATGTGTGCAACATGGATGATCCTAGAGATTGTCATCCTGAGTGAGTTCTGATATAGAGAGACTAATATCATATGATGTCACTTACATATGGAATTTCAAAGAATGATACATGTAAACCTATTTACAGAAATAGAGTCTCAGAGGTAGAGAACATACATATGGTTACCAAAGAAGGGTGAAGGATAAGTTAGGATTGACAAATGCCCTTTACTAAATATAAAATAGATAAAGATATACTGGAGAGCACAGGGAACTCTATTCAATTCTTTGTAATAACCTACATGGGAATAGAATCTATTATAAGAGGGTATATATATAACTGATTCACTTTGCTGCACAGAAGAAACTAACAGCATGGTAAAGAATGATGTTATAATTAAAATTTAAAATAATAAAAGAGTGAATCAAGACACATAAATATAAGAACTGAAAACACAGCACCTCATCTCTGTCTCACAATAAATAAATCCACTGTTCATTCTTCTGACGCTGATGCTTCCTCAGCATATACAGGATTTTAGCCAAGTTTCCTGGGGGTGGGGCAGATACGTGGTGGGGAATGAAGCATTCTCAGTGCTTTGTGGATAGAAGAAAATGTTGGCTGGCCTTGGCTGTGCTGATCAGACCTCCCCCTGGACTGACTCCCACTGAGACCTACTCTCCACCTGAATGCTGTCTCCAGGAGTCAGGGACATACCCAGTGTCATAGGAGCTGATGATTTTCTACACAAACACTGACATACCAAGGAAGGATCATCATGACTGAGAACTATCTCTGATAATGTTACATAGATTTTCCAAAGGAGTTTCAGAGAGATTGTTACCTTTAGATGGATGAGGTGGAGAGAAGAAGAAACAAAGGGGCGGGAACAGAATTTCACCCATCGATATCCAGCTGGTGCAGTGGAAAAGAACCCACCTTCCAATGCAGGAAACACATGAGATATGGGTTCCTTCCCTGGGTCGAGAAGATGCCTCTGGAGTTGGAAAGGCAACCTTCTCCAGTATTCTTGCCAGGAATATCCCATGGACAGAGGAGCCTCATCTGTAGTCCATGGGATTACAAAAAGTTGGCCTTGACTGAGCGACTGAGCTACATATGCATCACAAGGGACAACCTTCACAGTGGCTCACCTTACATGTATTCCTTGTAATGGCTTTTCACTAGTTTCCAAATGAAATTGGAGATGAAAAGCATGTCAATATATTTTAAAGAAATTCTCTTATCAAACATGTTCTGAGGAAGTTTAACTTGAAAAGGACTCTTTTGAATGGGGCATTCAGTCAGTTCAGTGGCTCAGTGATGTATGACTCATTGCAACCACATGGACTGCAGCACACTAGGCTTCCCTGTCCATCACCAACTTCCGGATGCTATGCAAACTCATGTCCATTGAGTCAGTGATGCCATCTAGCCATCTCATCCTCTGTCGTCAGCTTGTCCTCCCACCTTCAATCTTCCCTAGCATCAGGGTGCTTTCCAATAAGTTGGTTCTTCACATCAGGTGGCAAAAGTATTGGAGTTTCTGCTTCAGCCTCAGTCCTTCCAATGAGTATTCAGGATTGATTTCCTTTAGGATTGACTAGTTGGATCTCCTTGCATTGTTTTCCATAACGAGCTACCCACTGCCCTCTGGTGGCCCTGTGAGAAATAGCAGGAGCACGGCAGGGCCCCAAGGGTCTGTCTGCCGAAGAGGCCACAATCAGTTGCCACCTTCACAGTCTTGCTATGAGAGTAAACCAAATTCTGCAAGTCTCAATGTTTGGGGGGAGCCATCTAGTGGAAATCGTTGTCTTGACTATTACACAATACATCACTTTCCAAGTGCAGAATTTCAGAGAGTGTTGGTTGCGTCCCTGAGTTTAGCCCTGGGACCACAACAGAGAATAGAGAGGAGGTAGCCACCTCTTGGGACCTGCAGGGAAGGGATGGGAACCTGCTGGGTGGGATTACTTGCCTATAACCCAGCTCTGTGTGTCTAGCGTAGAGATTAGTCTATCTAACCAAACAATTTTCATAGCTTTCTTCTGATAATGGCAACAAAATACTTTAGAAATTTGGGAAACTATCATTCAAAATACTCTGCATAATTTCACCTACAATTACATAGCATTTTAAAAATGGGATTACCTGATATTACCAGTGACCTTTTCACTTCATATGAGCAATTATTCTATCAGTTTATAAATTTAAAAACTGTGAACTTAATAGCTGCAAATATTCCTTATGATACCTTGTATCACAGGACCTGTTTCTACAGTTCCTGATGCCAGCTTCCTCTGAACATATCTTGTTCATCTCTGAAAGTGGAGTCCAGAACCTATCAGCTCCAGGCAAGGTCAAAATCTCGTATCATTCCTTGAATTTTCAAAGCAAGTTCTCTTTCATCCTTTCTGCTAGGACATAAGGCCCTTCATACCATGTCCCCTCTCCTTTAAGAATTCCTCACAGACCAAGACACTGCTCACTCAATTCTCATTCTTCTCTATGCAAACTACACATTTTATGGTAAATATTCAATAGAGATTTAAAACAGAATAGTTCTACATGAGTTACTTGTTGTTGCTGATGTCATCCTAAAATTATAAATAAATTCCAGAAAACAATCAGTGTTACCTGAAGCAAACGGACAGAGTACTGTCCACAAAGTTTGCAAGTTGGAGACACACAAATCTTGCCTGTAACTGAAAGCATATTCCCAGGGCTGAAGGCAGGGAAGAATTTTTAAAAAGCAAAAGCCCCAGAATGCTCAGCTGGGAGACTTGTAAGAGGGTTAAATAGCCCTGTGCAGCCTAAGCACAAATCCTTGCAGCTGGACCGCAGTTTGCCATGACTGGTGGTCAACAGAACTTCTACTTCAGAGTGCTCACTGGTAGGACCCTTAGCAGAATCAGAACTCTTCACAGCTTTGTTTGTGATTTTCTAAAACTCAGAGAACATTACTTAATCTCAGCTCTGTTATGACCCACTGACTCTGTTTTATTTGGGGTTTCTGTTAGCTAGAATAGGTCCATTTCTATGGTCTCTTAAGGAATTTCTCTCATTTTTACATTTCCTTGGGGGTTACTATTTTACTTCTACATGGACAAAGTTGATTTTCCATGAAAATTCACTGCCCTTCCAGAGACACACCACTGGAAGACTTCCTAGCTTCTTCTGTGGCCACAGGACCACATCATGGCCAATGAAATAGGAGAGAAACTGATGTTGCATCCTGGCCTATTATAACCTCCCACAGGCATTTCTCCAAGTCCCTGCCCCTTCTGCTGATGCATATAGATGGGGATGAGATCTTTGGGATGGAAGAGGCCAAGGATAGGAGAAGTCTGGCTTCCTGAATGACCAAATGAAGAAGTGTAGTCTCCCCAGGGTGAACACCCACTCAGCACTTTCATGTGGGAAACAGAGTGATGTTCTTCTGAAATTTTAAGTTATTTGATAATTCAGCATAAACTATTATACCCACAAAAATGTTAATCATAGGATGCACTTAAATAGCCATCAAAGAAGTACATTTAAATAACAAAAGTAAATTTTGTACCATTAATATTTTTAACATCCAGTTTCACCTTGTTAATACTCACTCAGTCATTTGAACTCAGAGAACGTCAATTCCTCAAAATTTTATATTCTGAACTTAAAAGAAACTGCAATAAGAATTATAATAATATTTGAAATACAGTGTAGAGAAAGAATTTTCAAGAGAAAACTTCAATAGGCTATTTTAATTCCTTGATCTTGATTCGAAAACACAGCACAGCAAACTATTTCTGGTTTATCCATATTCATTTCTTTTTTTTTTTACTTGTAGTGGATTTTGTCTTACATTGAAATGAAACAGCCAAGGGTTTACATGTGTTCCCCATCCCAATCCCGCGTCCCACCTCCCTCTCCACCCGCTCCCTCTAAGTTTTCCCAGTGCACCAGGTCCGAGCGCTTGTCTCATGCATCCAACCTGGGCTGGTGATCTGTTTCACCCTAGATAATATACATGATTCAATGCTGTTCTCTTGAAGCATCCCACGCTCTCCTTCTCCCACAGAGTCTAAAAGACTGTTCTATAAATCTGTGTCTTCTTTTTTTTGTCTGTTCTGCATATAGGGTTATCATTAACATCTTTCTATATTCCATATATATATGTGTTAGTATATTGTAATGTTCTTTATCTTTCTGGCTTACTTCACTCTGTATAATGGGCTCCAGTTTCGTCCATCTCATTAGAACTGATTCAATTGAATTATTTTTAATGGCTGAGTAATATTCCATGGTGTCTATGTACCACAGCTTCCTTATCCATTTGTCTGCTGATGGGCATCTAGGTTGCTTCCATGTCCTGGCTATGATGAACACTGCTGCGATGAACATTGGGGTGCACGTGTCTCTTTCAGATCTGGTTTCCTTGGTGTGTATGCCCAGAAGTGGGATTGCTGGTTCATATGGCAGTTCTATTTCCAATTTTTTAAGAAATCTCCACACTGTTTTCCATAGTGGCTGTACTAGTTTGCATTCCCACCAACAGTGCAAGAGGGTTCCCTTTTCTCCACATCCTCTCCAGCATTTATTGCTTGTAGACTTTTGGATAGCAGCCATCCTGGTTGGCGTGTAATGGTACCTCATTGTGGTTTTGATTTGCATTTCTCTGATAATGAGTGATGTTGAGCATCTTTTCATCTGTTTCTTAGCCATCTGTATGTCTTCCTTGGAGAAGTATCTGTTTAGTTCTTTGGCCCATTTTTTAATTGGGTCATTTATTTTTCTGGAGTTGAGCTGGAGGAGTTGCTTGTATATTTTTGAGATTAAGCCCTTGTCTGTTGCTTCATTTGCTATTATTTTCTCCCATTCTGAGGGCTGTCTTTTCACCTTGCTTATAGTTTCCTTTGCTGCGCAAAAGCTTTTAAGTTTCATTAGGTCCTATTAGTTTATTTTTGCTTTTGTTTCTAATATTCTGGGATGTGGGTCATAGAGGATCCTGCTGTGATTTATGTCGGAGAGTGTTTTACCTATGTTCTCCTCTAGGAGTTTTATAGTTTCTGGTCTTACATTTAGATCTTTAATCCATTTTGAATTTATTTTTGTGTATGGTGTTAGAAAGTGTTCTAGTTTCATTCTTTTACAAGTGGTTGACCAATTTTCCCAGCACCACTTGTTAAAGAGGCTATCTTTTTTCCATTGTATCTCCTTGCCTCCTTTGTCGAAGATAAGGTGACCATATGCTCCTGGATTTATCTCTGGGCTTTCTATTCTGATCCACTGATCTATATATGTGTCTTTGTGCCAATACCATACTGTCTTGATGACTGTAGCTTTGTAGTATTGTCTGAGGTCAGGCAGATTGATTCCTCCAGTTCCATTCTTCTTTCTCAAGATTACTTTGGCTATTTGAGGTTTTGTGTATTTCCATACAAATTGTGAAATTATTTGTTCTAGTTTTGTGAAAAATGCCGTTGGTAGCTTGATAGGGATTGCATTGAATCTGTAGATTGCTTTGAGTAGTATGGCCATTTTGACAATGTTGATTCTTCCAATCCATGAACATGGTATATTTCTCCATCTGTTTATGTCCTCTTTGATTTCTTTCATCAGTGATTTATAGTTTTCTATGTATAAATCTTTTGTTTCTTTAGGTAGATATATTCCTAAATATTTTATTCTTTTTGTTGCAATGGTGAATGGTATTGTTTCCTTAGCTTCTCTTTCTGTTTTCTCATTGTTAGTGTATAAGAATGCAAGAGATTTCTGTGTGTTAATTTTATATTCTGCAACTTTGCTATATTCATTGATTAGCTCCAGTAATTTTCTGGTAGAGTCTTTAGGGTTTTCTATGTAGAGGATCATGTCATCTACAAACAGTGAGAGTTTCCCTTCTTCTTTTCCTATCTGCATTCCTTTTACTTCTTTTTCTGCCCTGATTGCTGTGGCCAACATTTCCAAAACTATGTTGAATAGAAGTGGTGGGAGTGGGCACCCTTGTCTTGTTCCTGATTTTAGGGGAAATGCTTTCAATTTTTCGCCATTGAGGGTAATGCTTGCTGTGGGTTTGTCATATATAGCTTTTATTATGTTGAGGTATGTTCCTTCTATTCCTGCTTTCTGGAGAGTTTTAATCATAAATGGATGTTGAATTTTGTCAAAGGCTTTTTCTGCATCTATTGAGATAATCATATGGTTTTTATCTTTCAATTTGTTAATGTGGTGTATCACGTTGATTGATATCTGGATATTAAAGAATCCTTGCATTCCTGGGATAAAGCCCACTTGGTCATGGTGTATAATTTTTTTAATATGTTGTTGGATTCTGTTTGCTAGAATTTTGTTAAGGATTTTTGCATCTATGTTCATCACTGATATTGGCCTGTAGTTTTCTTTTTTTGTGGCATCACTGTCTGGTTTTGGAATTAAGGTGATGGTGGCCTCATAGAATGAGTTTGGAAGTTTACCTTCTTCTGCTATTTTCTGGAAGTGTTTAAGTAAGATAGGTGTTAGCTCTTCTCTAAATTTTTGGTAGAATTCCGCTGTGAAGCCATCTGGTCCTGGGCTTTTGTTTGCTGGAAGATTTCTGACTACAGTTTGGATTTCCTTGCTTGTGATGGGTTTGTTAAGATCTTCTATTTCTTCCTGGTTCAGTTTTGGAAAGTTATACTTCTCTAAGAACTTGTCCATTTCTTCCAAGTTGTCCATTTTATTGGCATAGAGCTGCTGGTAGTAGTCTCTTATGATCCTTTGTATTTCAGTGTTGTGTGTTGTAATCTCTCCATTTTCATTTCTAATTTTGTTAATTTGGTTTTTCTCTCTTTGTTTCTTAATGAGTCTTGCTAATGGTTTGTCAATTTTGTTTATTTTTTCAAAAAACCAGCTTTTAGCTTTGTTGACTTTTGCTATGGTCTCTTTAATTTCTTTTGCATTTATTTCTGCCTTAATTTTTAAGATTTCTTTCCTTCTTCTAACCCTGGGGTTCTTCATTTCTTCCTTCTCTAGTTGCTTTAGGTGTAGGGTTAGGTTATTTATTTGACTTTTGTCTTGTTTCTTGAGGTAGGCCTTTGATGCTATGAATCTTCCCCTAACACTGCTTTTACAGTGTCCCATAGGTTTTGGGTTGTTGTATTTTCATTTTCATTCATTTCTATGCATATTTTGATTTCTTTTTTGATTTCTTCTATGATTTGTTGGTTATTCAGAAGCGTGTTGTTTAGCCTCCATATGTTTGAATTTTTAATAGTTTTTTTTCCTGTTACTGAGATCTAATCTTACTGCACTGTGGTCATAGAAGATGACTGGAATGATTTCAATTTTTTTGAATTTACCCAGACTAGATTTATGGCCCAGGATGTGATCTATTCTGGAGAAGGTTCCGTGTGTGCTTGAGAAAAATGTGAAGTTGATTGTTTTAGGGTGAAACGTTCTATAGATGTCAATAAGGTCTTCATGGTCTATTGTGTCCTTTAAAGTTTGTGTTTCCTTGTTAATTTTCTGTTTAGTTGATCTATCCATAGTTGTGAGTGGGGTATTAAAGTCTCCCACTATTATTGTGTTACTATTAATTTCCTCTTTCATCCTCGTTAGTATTTGCCTTACATATTGCGGTGCTCCTATGTTTGGTGCATATATATTTATAATTGTTATATCTTCTTCTTGAATTGATCCTTTAATCATTATGTAGTGTCCTTCTTTGTCTCTTTTCACAGCCTTTATTTGAAAGTCTATTTTATCTGATATGAGTATTGCTACTCCTGCTTTCTTTTGGTCTCCATTTGCATGAAATATTTTTTTCCAGCCCTTCACTTTTAGTCTGTATGTGTCTCTTGTTTTGAAGTGGGTCTCTTGTAGACAGCATATATAGGGGTCTTGTTTTTGTATCCATTCAGCCAGTCTTTGTGTTTTGGTTGGGGCATTCAACCCATTTACATTTAGGGTAATTAGTGATACGTATGGTCCCATTGCCATTTAGTTTGCTGTTTGGGGGTTCAGGTTTACACTACCTTTCTGTGTTTCCTGTCTAGAGAAGATCCTTTAGCATTTGTTGAAGAGCTGGTTTGGTGGTGCTGAATTCTCTCAGCTTTTGCTTGTCTGTAAAGCTTCTGAATTCTCCTTCATATCTGAATGAGATCCTTGCTGGGTACAGTAGTCTTGGTTGTAGGTTATTCTCTTTCATTACTCTAAGTATGTACTGCCATTCCCTTCTGGCCTGAAGGGTTTCTATTGATAAATCAGCTGTTATCCTTATGGGAATCCCTTTATGTGTTATTTGTTGTTTCTCCCTTGCTGCTTTTAATAGTTGTCCTTTGTGTTTGATCTTTGCTAATTTGATTAATATGTGTCTTGGGGTATTCTGCCTTGGGTTTATTCTGTTTGGAACTCTCTGGGTTTCTTGGACTTGGGTGACTATTTCCTTCCCCATTTTAGGGAAGTTTTCAGCTATTATCTCCTCAAGTAACTTCTCATGGGCTTTCTTTTTGTCTTCTTCTTCTGGGACTCCTATGATTCGAATGTTGGGGCGTTTCACATTGTCCCAGAGGTCTCTGAGGTTGTCCTCATTTCATTCTTTTTTCTTTTTTCCTCTATGCTTCATTTATTTCCACCGTTTTATCTTCTACCTCACTTATCCTGTCTTCTGTCTCTGTTATTCTACTCATGGTTCCCTCAAGGGTGATTCTGATCTCATTTATTGCATTATTCATTTTTAATTGACTCTTTTTTATTTCTTTTAGGTCCTTGTTAAACATTTCTTGCATCTTCTCAATCTTTGTCTCCAGGCTATTTATTTGTAACTCCATTTTGCTTTCAAGATTTTGGATCATTTTCATTATCATTATTTGAAATTCTTTTTCAGGTAGATTCCCTATCTCCTCCTCTTTTATTTGATTTGGTGGGCACTTTTCATGTTCCTTTACTTGTTAGGTATTTCTCTGCCTTTTCATCTTGTTTAGATTGCTGTGTCTGGAGTGGGCTTTCTGTATTCTGCTGGTCTGTGGTTCCTTTTTATTGTGAAGATTTTACCCAGTGGGTGGTGTTGGACAATTGGCTTGTCAAGGTTTCCTGGTTCGGGAAGCTTGTGTCAATGTTCTGGAGCGTGGAAATGGATTTCTTCTCTCTGGAGTGCAATGGAGTGCTCAGTGATGAGTTTTGCAATGGGTCTATGTGTTAGATGTGACTTTGGGCAGCCTGTATGTTGACACTTAGGTCTATGTTCCTGCGTTACTATAGAGTTTATGTAGTATGTCTTGTCCTGGAGCTTCTTGGCTCTTGGGTGGTGGTTGGTTTTGGTGTAGGTATGGGGGCTTTTGGATGGACTCTTATTCCTTAATGTTCTGTGTAGTCAGGAGTTGTATGGTTTTCACAGGTTTGGGGCTTAACTCTCCTGCCCCTGAGTTTCAGTTTTATTCTACCATTAGTCTCAAGACTTCTCCAACTATGCAGAACTGGTAATAAAACTTCTGGGTTAATGGTGAAAAGATTTACCACCGTGAGGGACAACCAAAGAGGTTCACAGGGTTACATGAAGAATAGGAGAGGGAGGAAGGAGATAGAGGTGAGCAGGTGAGGAGAAAGGGGGATTCAAGAGGAAAGAGACAGATCTACACAGTTATCTGTTCTCAAAGTGTTCTCTGTAGCCCAGACACCCACAAAGATTCACTGAATTGGATTGGGAAGAGAAGGGGAAAGGAGGAAATAGAGTTGTTCTGAGGTAGAAAACAGAGAGTCAAAAGTGGAAGAGAGTAATCAACACACTCCTGAATAGAAGTGGGAATTGCATATTGGATTCTTAAATGTCCAACATTTATATCACATACTGATAGACAAAGATTCAAAGATTTAGCATAGAGGTTAGACTTTTTGAAATAAAATATTTAAAAACAAAAACAAAAACCCCAAATTTAGAAATATGTATGGAGTTCAGTTGAAAAATAGGGCTTCTCTGTCTCTTCTTATTCTTTTTTTCCCCCTTTTTTTTTGCAAGGTTATATTGAGATGAAAATGAAGATTAAGGAATAATAGAGGTGTATTAGAGGACTTTATAAGGAAATAGGAGAGAAAAACAAGCAAAAGAAAAGAAAGAAAAAAGAAAAAAAAGAAGAGAAAAAAAGAAGAGAAACAACACCAAAAAAACAAAGCAAAACAAAAAAAAAGAAGAAAAGAAAAGAAAAAAAAAGAAGAGAAACAATACCAAAAAATAAAACAAAACAAAAAAGAAGAAAAAAAGAAAGAAAAAAGAAAAACAAATTTTTTTCCCTAATTGAGAAAAATCATAAAAATATATGAAAATGAAAGTTGAGGAGTAATGAAGTAGTAGGGAAGTTTAAAAGAACATAAAATAGAAAAAATTGAGAAAAAAAAACGAAAAGAAAAAAAATTTTTTTTCTAATTTAACAAGAACAACCACCAAAAAACAGACAAAAAAAATGCAAATATATCTAGGATTTTCTCTGGAGCTGTTGCGGACAGTGTAGGTTCAGTTCAATATTAGATAGCTCCTTTTTCCAGCTTACACTTCTTGATATCTATAGGTCCCTTCCGGTGTAGACGGTGTTGCCTTCAGGGATTTTATCCTACTGCACCGGACCTTTCTGAAGCGATTCCCTTTGTTTATTTGGCTTGTTTGCTCTCTCTTCGGTGTCTAATTTGCACCCTGACACAGGCGGGCGGAGGTGATCTCTTACTTAGGTTCGCTAGTTCAATTCAGTCCTGCTGAGGGGAGGGCGGGGCGCTGCAGGCAAAAGTCGCTGTGTGTGGGGGGCTCTCGCCGTGTTCTGGCCAAGCAGCCTGCAGTTTTGGGGACCACTCCTCGGGTGCTGCGCGCCTTTTCCCTCCACGGCGAGCGTCTCGGGTGGCCAGAGGTTTGTGCGCGTTCTCCCCGGGTACGGCGTGCCTTTTCCCTCCGCGAGGAGCGGCCGGGTAGCCAGAGGCTTGCCGCGCCCCCTCCCTCCGTGGCCCCAGCGCGCGCCACCGGTCGGGTCTCAGGAAGTCTTTAGACAGGAACCGGGGCCTGTTTGCCGGGTGGGAGGGGGTGGCTTCTCTGGGGCTGAATTTTCCCCTTTCCCCTCCCCCCCCCCCCCCCCCCCCCCCCCGCCTCCTACCTCCAGTGGGGATGGGGCGGCTCTTCTCTGGAGTTTCTCAGTCCCTTTGTTTTGCGAACCGCCGGCAGTGTGTTCCGGCAGGTCAATTTTTCTCTCGCTCTCCCACAGTTTAAAAAAATCTCCCTCCAACTGCTCTCAGGGCCTTCGGGCCGGCTCCTCTCCGCTCCGCCCCCTCCCCTCTGTTCGCCCCCTCTTGCTGGTGGCGGGTGCGGGCGTCTGGGGGTACTTTTCTGCTGGGATTTGCTTTTAGGCATGTAATCTGTGGGCCTTATTTAATTTCTACTCCCAGTTAGGAGGAAAAACTTCCCTCAGACCCGCCAGCGCGAGGGTTTCCTGGTGATTGGAAACTTCCTCTATTGAGACTCCCTTCCTGGGAAGGGTCTCCGTCCCTCGTTCTCTTGTGTCCCTTTTTTTAATCTTTAATATTTTTGTCCTACATCCCTTCGAAGACAATGGACTGCTTTTCTGGGCGCCTGATGTCCTCTGCTAGCGATCAGAAGTTGTTTTGTAAACTTTCTTTACCGTTCTGTTGTTCTTTCAATGAATTTGTAGAAGAGAAAGTGATCTCCCCGTCTTATTCCTCCACCATCTTGACTCCTCCCCTCCATATTTATTTCTAATTGAAAATATTTCAGTTCAGATTCATTTAAAAAATAAATGACAGGTTTCTTAACCCCATCACAGCTGAATGATTATAAATACCCTTTTTGGGAGATTCTTTAACGATCAGTACTTGTATGTGGTTGACTGACTTGGGTCAAATATCAGCTATCAGAAAATTTCAAAATGTTCTTTTCCTTTCATCAATTTTCAGTCAATAATACATTTGATCTCATGTAGTTTTATATGGTGTGGAATACTTCCAATACAAATGAATCCCTAATGCTGCAATAGGCCTTAAGATCAAAATTCTGGCATCTAATCTATTTCTTTGAAGTGAGTGATTAAGTTTTAGTCCAGCTTTTGGAACATTTGCACCCCCCAAGGCTCCACCACTCTCGCTTTCTGCCTAACTCAATAGAGAAGATGACTCAGAGCTATGTACAATGTTCAGGGAGATGAAAGCTACACAATGGATCGTGTGACCTGCCTAGGAATTGAAAGGATCTTTCCCATTCAAATATTCTGGTAAGGAACCACACTTCTAATTTCTTTGGGAATCAAGAAACATCAAGAAAAGGAAGTCTGTGGTTGGTAAAAAAAAAAAAAAAAAAAAAAGGCCCATCCATCTGAGAATCACTCCACCCTCCACCTTCTCCTCTTCCGCTGGGTGTTTGGTGTATGGAAAGAGCCCGTGGTCACCACCAGGTGGTTTTCCTTCTTTTTCCCTTAGAGGAGAAACTCAGTTTTATTGTGGACACCAATGCACCCAACTTAGTACTCGGATTTCTCTTGTTTAACTGTTGTCCATCTTTGAAATGTCTGCCATTATCTTCAACAGTGAAACAACGTACTTCCTAATTATCAGAGCCAGAACTGGAGGGTTATAAAAAGTCATTCCTGATTGGGAAAAATTTGCTAACTCAGAAAACAATTTTGATAGAGAAAGACAACCTATCTCTGTGTTACAAAGAATAGTACTTTGCACCAATCACTAGTTTTAATTAGATTGTTTTGAAGCCTACTAAGTAGGTACCTCTTTCACTTTCATCTAGAGCCTTTTTAGTTCTTCAATTTCTGCCATAATGGTGATGTCTTCTGCATATCTGAGGTTATTGATATTTCTCCTGGCAATCTTGATTCCAGCTTGTGCTTCTTCCAGCCCAGCATTTCTCATGATGTACTCTGCATATAAGCTAAATAAGCATAGTGACAATATACAGCCATAAGGTACTCCTTTTCCTATTTGGAACCAGTCTGTTGTTCCATGTCCAGTTCTAACTGTTGCTTCCTGACTTGTATACAAGTTTCTCAAGAGGCAGGTCAGGTAGTCTGGTATTTGATGAAAGTGAAAGAGGAGAGTGAAAACATGGGCTTAAGGTTCAACATTCAGAAAACTAAATCATGGCATCTGGTCCCATCATTTCATTGAAAATACATGGGGAAACAGTGGAAACAGTGTCAGACTTTATTTTTGGTGGCTCCAAAATGACTGCAGATGGTGATTGCAGCCATGAAATTAAAAGATGCTTACTGTTTGGAAGGAAAGTTTTGACCAATCTAGGTAGCATATTAAAAAGCAGAGACATTACTATGCCAACAAAGGTACATCTAATCAAGACTATGTTTTTTTCAGTGGTCATGTATGGATGAGAGAGCTGGACTGTGAAGAAAGCTGAATGGTGAAAACTTGATGCTTTTAAACTGTGGTATTGGAGAAATTTTTGAGAGTCCTTTGGACTGCAAGGAGATACAACCAGTCCATCCTAAAGGAGATCAGTCCTGGGTGTTTGTTGGAAGGACTGGTGCTGAAGCTGAATCTCCAATACTTTGGCCACCTCATGCAAAGTGTTGACTCATTGGAAAAGACCCTGGTGCTTTGAGGGACTGGGGGCAGGAGGAAAAGGGGACGAAAGAGGACAAGATGGCTGGATGGCATCACCACTTGATGCACATGAGTTTGAGTAAACTCCAGGAGTTGGTGATGGACAGGGATGCCTGGCATGCAGCGATTAATGAGGTCGCAAAGTGTTGGACAAGACTGAGCGACTGAACTGAACTAAACTGATGTAGGTACCATCAAGCAGCACGTAAAAACCACAGAACACAACCCAAAGTATTCTCAGACAAAATATGCATTTTCTGGAAGAAAAAACTGAGAATTCCCCTGGATTAGGTATTCAAGATTGCAAAAGGGTGCACCACAACTTCATGAAATGAACATTTCTCTGGATTCCAAAGCATTCCCTTCAAGTAAAATTTACCAAACAACAACTGAGCTCTTTGTAGATGCTAGAATTTGAAAATACTTTAGCATTATGATTACTATGCAGAGATAAAAATTTTAAATGCTCCTTTAACTTAGAGTAATGCCATTTCTCAATGGTCTCTTGCTGGAAAAGATGAACAGAAACAAAAACAAAATGTTCAGAAAGCCCTCCATAGGCAAAAACATTAAAAGGCAGGGACTACTTTTACTTGAAACTTTGCTTAGGTGTTAGCATGTCACGAATTACCCTCCTGGAACTGCTCAGTGAGTTAGTCACAGTCAGTCAATAAATCCCGAAAACACTCAATGTGAAAGTGCACTTTAACCTTTTGTACCTGATCCTCCAGAAGGCTTTAGAAAAGAGCAGGGAGTCCCATCTGAACACCCGTTGCCAGCGGCCAGCGAACAGTATCACCGAGCTGTGTGCCCCCATCACCAGCACGCATCCCCAGAGCAGAGACCCCTTCACACCTGCAGACACAGCACTCCCGACGCACACCCAGCGGCCCCAATTTCGTGCTCCTCGGCGGCAACCCCCATCCCGGATCTGCGCTCCCGCAGTCACGGGCCCAGGCAGCGTCTGCAGACCCAGAGGCCGCATCCCATGGTCGTGGGGCAGCCCCTCCATGAGGAGACTCGAGAGGCGCTGGGCAGGGAGGGCTGCAAGTGCAAGGGGAGCCCACCACTCCACGATCGCCTTGGGGCCCCTGCCCAGTGTCCTCACCCTGAGGCTGGTGGCAGACACCCTGGAGCTGAGGACCGAGTGAGGCTTGCACTCCTCTGGGCTGGAGGAGTCGTTGGCCGCTGGCCATTGGGCAGGCGGGGGCATGCATGAGGGGCTGGGTATAGAGTTGCACTTACTCTTGTCTGCTCTGCTCCCTGGTCCTGGGCATCTGGCATTGGGTACTGAACCAGGCTCCACCTTCCTTTCCCTCAGCAAGGGTCCTGGGAGCTCTGATGTCTCCATGCCTCCACCCTCGCACCTGCCTCCACTCAAGCCAGTGCACTCTCTGGAGATGGAGCTGGACCTTGCAATGACCTTCCAACCTTAGCACACCTGACCTAGATATTACTGTTTATTTTTAATTTACTGTAAAAGTTTTACTTGGGATAAAATTTTGTTTTCAAATGAATAGCAAGGTTTCTTATCTAAATCATAATTTATGATTATAGATGTGCCTTTTTAAGAGTTTCTTCTTTTTGTAAATTTCATTATGGTCATTATTTGTACTTGGTCAACTGAATGTCAATTGACCATCGATTTTCAGTTAGTAGCACATTTATACCATGTGGAGTTTTCATTGGTGTTGATTATTTTTCCTAGAAATCACCATGATGGCCCATGTGTCCCTAGGTCAATCTGTGGGTGTCCAATAGGCCTACTTCTTTGATGAGAGATATTCTTTTCTGTCAGATACTCAGTTTTGATTCACCTTTTTGAACTGTTTTCCCAAAGACTCCACCCTCTGGTCTCTCCACTTCATTTGAAAATAGGAAAGAATTTTCTCTCATCTGCTTCCAAGGTCTACACAAATGAAAGCAATCGAATGGTTCCCTGAGGAACTGAATCTCTTCCTCTCAAATATCCTGGTTAGCAACCACATATCTCATTTCTTTGGGAACAAAGAAACATCAAGAAAAGCGAGTCCATGTTGGGGAAATGAACAATTCATCTTAAAATTATTCTGTCTTGAACTCTTCATCCTGGTATTTAGTGTAGGAAAAATGCATTGAATTTCATCAAAGCACGAGAAATTTGACAGGTCAATATTCATATCCAGTAAACAATTACTCTAGCACCAATGGATAACAGTAGCTTTTAGAGTTATACTACTCTATACCACGTTATAACATGACACAGTTTACTTGTGTTTCTCTTGGCATGTATCAGGCCTTTTACAGCATCATCAGAGAAAGGCTGACATTCAGCAACTATGCGGACTTCAGAGAAAAATCATTTCTTTTTATGCCATCAAGTTTAAAATTAACTGTTCAAGGAAAACACCATTAAGATATAGTCATGGGCTTTCCTGGTGGCTCAGTGGTTGAAAATCTCCCTGTCAATATAGGAGACACAGGTTCGATTCCACATCACTTGAAGCAACTAAGCCCTTGCATTATTGAGCATGTGCTCTAGAGCCCCAGAACAGCAACTACTGAGCCCACATGTGCAACTCCTGAAGCTA
Source organism: Hydropotes inermis (assembly GCA_020226075.1). Taxonomy (NCBI): domain Eukaryota; kingdom Metazoa; phylum Chordata; class Mammalia; order Artiodactyla; family Cervidae; genus Hydropotes; species Hydropotes inermis. The sequence continues at coordinate 247,866 of CM035286.1, read as the reverse complement.
GAATGAATGCTCTAGACCCCCTGCTCCACAACAAGAAGAGACACTGCAGTGAGAAGCCCCCACTCCGCAACTACAGAGTAGTCACTGTTTACCCCAACTAGAGAAAAGCCTGTGCAACGAAGACACAGGATAATCATAAATGTATAATTAAAATTATTTCTACAAAAGGTAGTCATGTCGAAGTTATCCTTGTCCATATAATTATTGCCTTGTCAATCAAAGACCATAATTAAGCTTTAGATCCGCAGAATCTACTATTCTGCCATTACATCCTGAAGGGAATCAGAGGTGAGCCCTGAGCCCTAGAGTGGAGAGTCACACAGCAGGACAATTAAGGAGGCCAAAGCGTCTGAGAGGAGTCAGAGAACATGATAACATTGGATCTGACTAATACCTAGGACCAAGGACATCCTCTCTGAGAGGTACTGTGGGAAGGCCAGCAGGTACACAGGGCCTGGCCAGTGAGGAGGTAGCTGATTTATGATGACCTCCTACTGGGACATGTCTGGGAGAATCCCAGTTTCAAATACATTATCAAATCTGTCAGGTCCTGATCCCAAATGCATTTATTCAGCAGTACTGGCACATCTACTTTGCCTAGTACTGGGCTGGAGGGCTGTAACAGTTAAAATAAAGGTGCAATCTCTGCTCCCAGAGGGCTGAGCAGTGGTGATAAAAGAATGAAGGTTGTTGGAGGCAGAGTACCAGGTCATTAACATCATAACCTTATCTCTCTCCCAGAATTACTGCAACCATCACTCATTATCTTAACCCTGATGTTCCTTAAAATAATCAAAATTTTAGCAAAGTTCCCCAAAGAGGGTAGACTCAGTGCTTTAAGGATAGGAGACAGTGTGGATGGACCTGACCCTGGCTGTGCTGAGCAGATCTCTCCGTTTGGATAACTCCCACTGAGACCTACTTCTCACCTTCACACTGCTTCTCACTGTCTTATAAGCAGCCCACTTACTACTGAAACATTCACATCATAAAGAAGTAGGAACATGATTGAAAAATATCTGATGTGGTATGTAGATTATCAAAATATGGGTTATACAGATGTTTATAGATGGATATAGAGAGGAAGTTACAGAGGTGGACGAAGACGGGGATTGGATACATAATTTTGCTTGTCTACATGTCACAAGGTAAAATGTAGTCAGTGGCTCACTTTATGTTTGTTATTTGTAGTGAATTTCCATTAACTTCCAAATAAGATTAAAGAAGAAAAGCAAATCAATATACCTTAAAGAGGTCCTGTAAATTTATAAAACGTGTTCTGATGGAGGCTAACTTGGATTAGTTTTGAATGAGACAGCTTGTCAGAAGCAGCCACACTGCCTTCTGGTGGCTTTTTTCTGAAATGGCAGCAGTGTTGCATGGCTCCATGATTTTCTCAGCAAAATAAGTCAACCTTTACACTTGCCACATTCGCGATCTTATGGTTAGAGCAAAGCAAACTCTGTAAGGCTCAGTGTTTTGGGGATGTGTGTCTTCACTATGTCTTGAGGACTTGAGCCAGGACCTGGGTCCACAGCAGAGACGAGAAAGGAGGTTGTTGACACCTCACCAGCAGAGAGATGGTGGGAACCTGCTAGGATCACCTGTCTACACCCAGCTCTGTGTGTAGTGGATAGAAATTAGTCTATCAAAGCAATTTATGATATATTTCTGTTTATATTAATAAAACAGTTCAGAAAATTACAATACTATCATTCAAAATATACATATGATTTTATCTAAATTTACACAGAATTCTAAAAAATGGAATTACCTTACCTTACTGGTCTCTTTTTCACTCAATATGAGTGCAGTTTTTCCATCCATTTGTAATTTTAGAAAATGTGAATTTAATGGCTGCATAATATTTAAGAAATTTGGCGATTGAAGTGAATATTTCATGCAAAATCGACACAATAAAACACTATAAAAGACAGAAATGTAAAGACATAATAGAAACCGAAGAGATTAAGAAGACGTGGCAAGAATACACACAACCATGCAAAAAAGTCTTAATGACCATAGTAACGATGGTGTAGGCACTCACCTAGAGCCAGACATCCTGGAGGGTGAAGTCAAGTGGGCCTTAGCAAAGCATACTACAAACAAAGCTAGTGGAGGTGATGAAATTTCATTTAAGCTAATCAAAATCCTAAAAGACGGTGCTGTTAAAGCGCTGCACCTGATGTTTCAGCAAATTTAAAAAACTCACCTGTGGCCACAGGACTGGAAAAGGTCAGTGTTCATTTCAATTCAAAAGAAGGGCAATGCAAAAGAGTTTTCAAATTACTGTAAACTTGTACTCGCTCCTCTAAGATTATATTCAAAATCCTTCAAGTCATGGTTCAACAGTACATGAACTGTGAAATTCCAGATGTACAAGCTGGGTATTGAAGAGGCAGAAGAACCAGAGATCAAATTCTCAACATCATCTGATCATAGAAAAAGCAAGGGAGTTTCAGAAAAACATCTACTTCTGCTTCACTATGTTAAAGCCTTTGACTCTGTGGATCACAAAAACTGTGGAAAACTCTTAAAGAGATGAGAGTATCAGGCCACCTTACCTGACTCCTGAGAAACCTGTATGTGGGTCAAGAAACAACAGCTAGAATCAAACATGGAAGTAGGGACTGGTTCCAAATTGGGAAAGGAGTATGACAAGGCTGTATATTGTCACCCTGCTTAATTAACTTCCATGCAGAGTACATCATGTGAAATGCCAGGCTGGGTGAATCACAAGCTGTAAGCAAGATTGCTGGGAAAATATCAACAACCTCAGAAATATAGCTGATACCACTCTAATGGCAGAAAGTGAAGAGGAACTAAAGAGCCTCTTGATACAGTTAAAATGGAGAATGAAAAAGCTGGCTTGAAACTCAATATTCAAAAAACGAAGATTATGGCATCTGGCCTCATTACTTCACGGCAAATAGAACGGGGAAAAGTGGAAGCAGTGACAGATTTTCTTTTCTTGAGCTCCAAAAGCACTGCAGATGGTGACAGCAGTCAGGAAATTAAAAGACACTTACGCCTTGGTAGGAAAGCTCTGACAAACCTAGACAGCATATTAAAGAGCAGAGACATCAATTTGCCAACAAAGGTCCATATTGTCAAAACTATGGTTTTCTAGTAGTCATATACGGATGTGAGAGTTATACTGTAAAGAAAGCTGAGTGCCAAAGAACTGATGCTTTTGAACTGTGGTGCTGGAGAAGACTCTTGAGAATCCTTTGGACTGCAAGGAGATCCAACCATTCAAACCGAAAGGAAAGTAACCCTGAATATTCATTGGAAAGACTGATGCTGATACTCCAATATTTTGGCCATCTGATATGAAAAGATCACAGAATACTGTGGTACTGGGAAGGACTGGAATCAAAAGGAGATGGGGGCAGCAGAGGATGAGATAGTTATATACCACCACCAACTCAATGGACATATATTTGAGCAAACTCCAGGAGGTAGTGGAATACAGAGGAACCTGATGTGTTGCAGTCCATGGGGTCACAAAGAGTCCGGCACAACTTAGCAAGTGAACAATGACCACATAATATTCTTTATGATACCCTGTATCACAGGACCTGTTTCTACAGCTCCTGATGCCAGCTTCCTTCACAATCGTATCTTGATCATCTCTGAAAGTGGAGTATAAATCCTATCATTTCTAGGCAGCTTTCAAATCTAGAATCATTCCCTGAACTTTCAAAGCAGGTTCTCTTAATCCCTTTCTCCTAGGATGGCAGACACTTCATACTCTGTCTTCTCTCCTGAGGATTCAGAACTGCTCCAAGATCAAGATGCTGATGAATAAATTTTCAGGTCACACTTAGCACAGTGCTACATGTATGGCAAACAGCCAAAAAAATTTGAAAACAAATTAAATCAAAATGAATTATTCACGGTTGCTGACAATTTTAATTGTTCTCCCTTCCTGGGGAGAAAAGTTGGAAGACTTCCTTGTCGCTTTTGTGGCCAGAGAAAGGAATTGTGGCCAAAAGAGCAGCAGAGAAACTGGGCTGTATCCTTCCAGGCCTGGCTCATCATAAACTTCTGTATGCATTTCTCCATATTCTTGCCTCCTTCTGCTGTTGGATGCAGATGGGGATGAGGTCTAAAGAATGGACACAGTATAGCATGGGAGGAGTCTGGGTTCCTGAATGACCATATGAAGGAATGCAGTCTCCCCAAAGTGAATACCCACCCAATAAGTGATGTGGGAAACATAATGGTGTACTGCTGAAATTTGTGGAGTTATGTGGTAATTGAGCATAAACCATTATAGGCAAAATTATGCTAACTATATGATCAACTTAAATTGCCCTCAAGCTAGTACATTTAAAATGACATACATCAATTTGTATTACTGACAGTTTTACCCTCCAATTTAACCCTGCTCTTCTGAATCAGCCATTTCACCTCAAATAATATCAATTCCTCAACAGTTTTTACTCTGGGATTCATACACACTGGAATCAGAATTAGAATATTTGAAAAATAATGTTGAGAAAGTACTTTGCAGAGAAAATTTCAGTAACTTTTAATTCCTTGATCCTGCTTTGAAAACACAGCATAGTAAACTACTTGTAGTTTATCCATATTTATCTCTAATTAACAAAGTGTTTTAGTTGGGATTAATTTTTAATAAATAAATAGCAGGTTTCTTGTCCACATCACAGCTGAAGGACTAAATTCTCTCTCTGGAAGATTTCTTTACTGACTCTTATTTGTACTAAGTCAACTTATCTGGGTCAAATACCAGATATTAAAAATCTTCAGCAGGTCCTTTTTCTTCATTACATTTTATTCAATAAGCATTTGACCATGTGGATTTTTCTATGGTCTGGATTATTTTTACTAGCAAGCTACATAATGTTGCAAAAGACCTTAAAGTCCAAATTCTCCTATCTAATGATTCTGTTCCTTTGAAGAAAGTGATTCACTTTTGCTCCAACTTTTGGAAAACTTGCCCTAAAAAGCTCCACCACCCTCCTATTCTGCCCACTTCATCCATTAGAGAAGTGTTACTTCCAAAGTACAGGCAGATGAACGCTTATACAATGGATTCAGTTACTTGCCTGGGAACTGAAAGGACCTTTCCCATTCAAATATCCTGGTTAGGAACCACGTGTTTAATTTCTCTGGGAATTAAAAAACAGCAAGAAACGAGGGAACATGGTTGATAAATGAACATCAATTCTTCTGAAAATCACTCTGTCTCCTCCCCTTCCTCTTGGTGTTCAGTGTAGGGAAATAACCCTGGTCATCACCATGTGGGTATCGCCCTTCTTCTGTTCGAAGAGACAAGCCATTTCATTGAGGACACTAATTCACCAAACTCAAAGCTCGAATTCCTTTTATGTACCAGATTCCTATCTTTATAATATATGCCATTATCTACCACAGTGAAATGATATGCTTTATTCCTCATTACAGAGACCAAACTGCTATAGCAAAAGTCACTCCTGAGAGATTTACATGGAAATTTATGAACTCAAGAAAAAATTTCTGTGGAAAAAGACAACCCATCTCTGTGTTGCAAAGCATTGTTCCTTGCACCAACCAGCTGTGTTAATTACAATCTATTATGATTTGAAGCATTCTAAATAAGCAAATTGTACTAAAAAAAACACACACATAAAAAACCCACAGAACAAACCCAAACTATTCTCAATAAAATTATCCATTTGCTGGAGCCAATCTAAGATTTAACCAGGATCAGATACTTTAAACTGCAACACTGCATACCAGAATACCATGAAATAAACATTTCTCCTGCTTTGGATATCATCTCTTCCTAATGCAAACTTTACCCCAACCCCCAACCCCAAAGATATCTAAAAATCCCCAAACCAGCCAACCAACAAAAAATAACCAAAGACCCAAAACCAAACAAAAAAAACAAAGAAACCACACACATTACTATAACTAGAATTCTCAAATATTTGAGTGTTTTTGGTAACTGCTCAAAGAAGTATTGTTTAAATGCTCATTTAACTTAGGATCTTCCCTAGTAGCTCAGTTGGTAAAGAATCTGCCTACAATGCCAGAGACTAGGGTTCGATTCCTGGGTCGAGAAGATCTCCTGAAGAAGAAAATGGCAACCCACTCAACTATTCCTGCCTGGATAATTCCAGGGACAGAGGAGCCTGAAGGTCTACAGTCCATGGGGTCGCACGAGTTGGGACACGACTTAGCAACAAAACCATCACTATTTAACTTAAGAGCAGTGCAGCTTCTCCAAAAGTCACAAAAAGTTTTTAGGGTTGAAAACTCTAACGTAATCAAGAAAAACTGTTCACCATACCCCAAAACAATAAGGTGGGAATAGTTTAATTTCAAAGTTTGCTTAGATGTTAGTATGTCACAAACTGCCCTCCAGGAAGCGCTCTTAGAGTCAGCGACCCTCAATAAAGCCTGAAAACGCTGAAGGTGAACTTTAACCTTTGTAGCCGATCCTCCAGAAGGCTTTAGGAAAGAGCACGGAGTCCCGTCAGAATAGCTGCTGCCGGCGGCCCGCGAACAGGTTCCCCGAGCTGTGTGCCCCCATTACCCGTGCGCATCCCAGGAGCAGAGACCTCTTCACACCTGCCGACCCACCGCGCCCGACGTGCACCCCGCGGCCCCAACATCGGGCTCCTCGGCTGCACCTCCCTGTCACGAACACACGAGCCAGTGGCGACCGGGTCCGGGTGGCGCCCACAGAAACAGAGGCCGCCCCTCGCGGTCGAGGGGCGCCGAGCAGGGAGGGGTGTGAGCGCGCGGGGCACCCACCGCTCCACGACTGCCTTGGGGCCCCGGCCCGGCGTATTCAGCCTGTGGCCTGTGGTGGCGACCCCTGAGCCTAGGACCGAGAGACGCTCGTGCTCCTCGAGGCTGGAAGAGTCCGGGCCGCTGGCCTCTGGACAGGCGGGGGCATGCGCTGAGGGGCTCTAGGTAGAGCTGCACTTACTTGTGTCTGCGCTGCTCCCAGGTCTGGGGCGTTTTGCAGTGGGGACTGACACAGTCTCCAAATTCCCTTCCCTCCGGACCTGTCCTGGGAACTCAGGCGTCCCTGTGCCTCCGCCTTCGCACCTGTGGCGCTCATGCCTGTGCACTCGCACCTGCAGCCGCTCACACCTGGTAACTCGCACCTGCAGCCGCTCACGCCAGGGAACTCTCACCTGCAGCCCCTCACGCGACGGAACTCGCACCTGCAGTGCTCACTCCTGCGCACTCGCCCCAGGGCCGGTGGGGGTGGGGAGAGGCATTTGTCAGCCTCAGGACTCCTGGCTGGAATATCCTTATTTTATATTTCCTTAAAGTGTTTGACTTGATAACAGTGTTTAAAAAAAAAATAAATGTCAAGTTTTCTTATCCTAATCATAATTTCATGACTGTAGATTCTGTTTTTGTAAGATTTCTTTAAGAATAATAATTTCTACTTGGTCAACTGAGTCAGGTAATAGGTACCAAAATTATATATTGCTTCTATAAATTTTCAGTCAATACGATTTAGCCTGTGAAATTTTATTTCGTCTGTGTGTGTGTTTTACTACTAATCAGCCTTGGCAGGGGCAGAGTCTTCAGATGAAGGGAGAGTTAGCATCTCCTAGACTAGGGATGTCTCCCTGCCACATATTTTGCCATGGGATTAGAGGTCCTCAGACCCCAGGATATTTTGGCAATGTGGAGTAGATTCTCTGCATGTGCGCACAAGCATACACTGACACACATCAGAGGAAGGGAACATAGGGAGTGGGGTCAGGAGAGGGGTGGGCCTTGGGGTGGCAACAGTGAAAGAAATATGTATTGTTTTTCCTTGGACTGAGGCAAAGACCACCTTGTTGGACCTCATATGGAATCAAGATCAGAACATCGGCACTGGCTGTGGTGAGGAGTCCTCTGAAGGGAATTAGACACTCCATGGCTGAAGTGGACAAGAGGAGGTGGATTGTCCTCTTCAAGGTCCCTCTCAAGGCCCCTGGTTCCTGTGGATCCTGTCACATTCCCTCCTGGGGCCCAAGGAATGCTGGTGTCCTGAAGTCTCTCAGAGGTGTGGTTTGTGCTGTGCTTTCCCTGTTGGTGTGTAGTATGAGTGGTTCCCACCAAAACGGTGATGTGTTCAGTACTGGGGTGAGGAGAGTGTCCCTTGCACTCCTACACATTTCCCTGCTCCTAACCTGGCCTATACCTCCTCCTATTAGCATCCAAGCTTCTCAGTGGAGGAATGGAGCCTCTTATCTATTCAGTTACCAGCTCTGCCCTGAGCATCCAGTGGGGGCTCTGATGAAAAGAAGCACCAGGGTCACAGTATGGAGGGGGAAGTGGAGAAACACAGAAAGAAGCAAGTTCTATGATGAAACACAGTAGGTGCCACATTGTGGTCATGAGGGTCTTCACTGAGGGGACATGTCTGTCCCCAGCAAGATAATGAGAATGTGCCAACCATTCACACGTCTGGGGATAATTATCCCAGAAGAAAGCACAAGTGTATGGACACACAGAATGTGTTTGTCCAGAGATGAAGCCAGAGGAAGTAGTGTGGCTGGTGGGAGCTTGGGAGGAGAGTAGGGGAGAGTGGGGAGGGAGGGGCCTGGGCCTGAATGCTTGATGGCTGTGTGAGTAGTCCATTCTGTGTGACAACATTACCCAGTCTTGAGTGACTTAAGCAACAAACATTTATTATCTCACAATATCTGTGGACCAGGAATTGACCATGATTCACCTGGAGGCCTCTGCCAGTGTCTCCCTGGGGTCTAGGAGTGTGAACTCATTGAGTCAGGACACAAGAGCTCCTCTGTCATGGTCTCAATGCTAAACCACAGATGCCTCTTCATATGGCAACTTGTAATATACAGGCTTGTTACTTAGAGTGAGGGACCAGAAAGAGAGAAAGACGGAGAGAAAGGAAACTGCAATACAAATGAAAAAGTGGAAATTATACACCTAAATTCTGGGGATTATCAAATGGTACTGCTGCTGCTGCTGCTGCTAAGTCACATCAGTTGTGTCTGTCTCTGTGCGTCCCCATAGATGGGAGCCCGCCAGGCTCCCACGTCCCTGGGATTTTCCAGGCAAGAACATTGAGGTGGGTTGCCATTTCATTCTCCAATGCATAAAAGTGAAAAGTGAAAGTGAAATCTCTCAGTTCTGTCTGACTCTCAGCGACCCCATGGACTGCAGCCTATCAGGCTCCTGTGTCCATGGGATTTTCCAGGCAAGAGTACTGGAGTGGGTCACCAGTGCCTTCTCTGTCAAATGGTTAGAACCACTGTATATAACACTTCAGCAGTTTCTCAAAAGGACAAGCCTCCAGTTTTCAGTCAATCCCCAAATTCCCCTCTTACATCAATACCCAAAAGCATATGAATATTCACATGCCTGTACACAAGTACTCAGAGCACCACTGTTCAGAAGAGCCCAAACGTGAAAACTCTAATGTCCATCAACAGATGAAAGCCAAATGTGCTGGTTCCTGAATGGAATATTATTTTGCAATGAAAATGTTCTTAAATAGACATTCAATAGGGTTATGTTACATTGTGAATGAACTTATTGTAATTTACATGTACAATCTAAGATAATCAAACTATTAAATTTTAAGTGAACTTTATATCATAAACGATTTAGTATACATTAAAAAAAAATACCAAAAATGGACTTGCTCTAACTCTGGAGCTCTGGTGGGCAGTAGCGGTGTAGTTGGCTCCAGGTCTGGAGATGTTTCCTGAAGTTGTTCTGGAGTTGGTGCTGTAGTTCCAAGGAGAGAAAATACCAAAAGGACTGCATTTCCAAGTGTCCCCCAAAACAGAAAAGAAAGCCTCTCACTGCCACTCAATGATCTCTCAAAGATGCCAGTCCCAGAAAGTCTTCCCAACTGAAGTCCAGGGCAATAGTGATCTGAGCTTCCTCATTGCTCGTGGCACAGATCCAGCCTCAGAAGGTTCTGCTCTGTGTGGTTCAGCTCCCTCCCATCCTCATTTGCTCCTATCACATCCCCCTCTGCGTCAGCAGGCTCCAGGGTCTCCAGCTGTACCAGAAAATGTAGAGTTTTGTGCTCCAGGTCTGAGTCAGGCATTCTGAGCTCTATTTAAGGCAGTAGCATCCTCAGGCAGGGAAAATCTGGGGGCTGGTGGAAACCCTCAGGTTAATGGTACAGCTAGGTGCCCAGGATGGTGGACATGTCCCTGGGGGGAGTCAGGTGGGCAGAAGAGTCAGAGACCTGGCCTTCCGTCCACACTGAACTCCCGGGAAGCCCTGTGGGGTCTGCGAATTTTTGCTTCTGCTCCTGCCTCTTCAGAGGCCAGTTCTCCTCCATGTCTCATCTCACTTGGTGGTTTTTTGGAAAACTGAGTCCCTTCTTCTTGAATCAAATTCCCACTCACACTTTTAGCTGGTGCAGGTATCCACTGTCCTCATGAGAGTAAAAGAGGGTGCATCAACACCTAGAGGAGGCCAGAAAGGTGTCACATGGACAGCACTGGAGACACGCCCAGATGTGATGGCCAGTGTGACCATGTGACTGTGGGAGAATGGAAGCCCAGGAAGGCAGGACTGCTGTCTGCCCAATATATTACATGATGCTTGTTCCTAGAAAAGTGCCTGCATCTTGTGGTCCTTCCTCTATATTTCAAGAATGAATGAGCCCAACCAGCCCCATCTGAGTACCTGGGGCACTATTGATCACTCCCAGGGACCCACGCTCTCACTCACACAGGACAGGGCACCTCTCACAACTCACCTTGCAAAATGGAATCAGTTTGGCCCAAGGTCAAAGGCCAGAGACAACTGAGACAGAGCCTTCCTCGAGGGGAGGAGGAACATGATGACAAAGTACAATCACAGCCCCTCCAGCAGATTTTTCCATGGGGCCAGGTGCCAAGAAAGCACTTTCCAACTGTCCAGGAAGGAACCACTTAGTCTCCACATTCATCCTGAGGGCTATTTCTCCCATTGCCCTTGTGTGCAGAGGGACCAACGGGGCCTTAGAAAGGTGGAGAGACAGTCCTGTGACTCCAGCTGGAATGGGTCCAACTCCCCAGTGTACCACAGGTGGAGAGGACTGCTCACCTTGTGAAGCAGGTCCAGCACCTGCTTTGTTCTTGTTGTTCAGTCACTTAGTCTGACATTTTGCAAGCCGGTGGGTGGCAGTACACTAGCTCTCCTGTGCATCACTATCTCCTGGAGTTTGCTCAAACTCATGTTCATTGAGTCAGAGAAGCCATGCAAACATCTTGTCCTCTGTTGTCCACTTCTCGGCTTGTCTTCGATCTTTGCAGCTTCAGAATCGTTCCCAATGAGTTGGCTCTTTGCTTCCATCTGAGTATTTTACAATGAGTCAGCTCTTCCCACCAGGGGGCCAAAGTATTGGAGATTCAGCTTCAGCATCAGTCCTTCGAATGAATATTCAGGATGGATTTCCTTTAGGATTGACTGGTTTGATCTCCTTGCAGTCCAAGGGACTCTCAAGAGTTTTCTCCAACACCACAGTTCAAAAGCATCAATTCTTTGGCATGCAACGTGCTTTATAATCCAACTCTCACATCCATCCATAAGTACTGGAAAAACCATAGCTTTGACTATATGGATCTTTGTTGGGAAAGTAATGTCTTAGCTTTTTATATGCTGTGTAGGTTTGTTATAGCTTTTTTCCCACGGAGCAAGTGTCTTTTAACTTCATGGCTGGATTCACCATCTGCAGTGATTTTGGAGCCCAAGAAAATAAAGCCTGTCACTGTTTCAGTGTTTCCTCAATTATTTGCCATGAACAAATGGGGCGAGAGGCAATGATCTTACTTTCTGAATGTTGAGTTTTAAGCCAGCTTTTTCACTCTCTTTCCCCTTCATCAAGGGGCTCTCTAGTTCCTCTTAGCTTTCTGCCATGAGGGTGGTGTCGTCTGCATATCTGAGGTTATTGGTATTTCTCCCAGCAACCATGATCCCAGCTTGTGCTTCATCCTGCCCCACATTTTGCATGATGGACTTGCATATAAGTTAAATAAGCAGGGTGACAATATACGGTCTTAACGTACTCCTTTCCTATTTTGGAACCAGTCCGTTCTTCCATGTCCAGTTCTAACTGTTGCTTTCTGACCTGCATACAGGGATCTGAGGAGGTAGGTAAGGTGGTCCGGTATTCCCATCTCTTAAAAATTTCCCACAGTTTGTTATGATCCGCACAGTCGAAGTCTTTAGCGTACTCAATGAAGTAGATTTTTTTTTTTCTGGAATGCTCTTGCCTTTTCTATGATCTCCAATGAATACTGGCAATTTGATCTCTGGTTCCTCTGCCTTTTCTAAATCCAGCTTGAACATCTGAAAGTTGTCAGTTCATGTACTGTTGAAGCCTAGTTTGGCGAATTTTGAGCATTGCTTTGCTAACATGTGAAATGAGTGCAATTGTGTGGTAGTAAGAGGTTAACAGGCAGCCAGGGGTATCCAAACTGATTGAAGAGGCTGCATGTGCCAGACATTTTTATCACTCTTAAGCAGCAGGAAGAAACAAACCAGTGATATGTTTTTCCTTCTCTATACAAATTTAAAAGGAGGTTTCTCTTAACATGTTGTTTTGCCATGACACCTGGCCTGGGCTAAAGCTAACTACTCTCAAACTTTCAGTTAACCAATACATTTATTTTTTGTATGGAAATGTTGTCTTAAGCTATGTTTATGTACCCCAGACTCTATCTTCAAGTTGGTTCCTTCAAATGGCCTAACTTACTTACTCAGGTATTGTTCCCCTAATCTATGTAAACGAAACTATTTCTTGGTATTCTTCCCTTCCACAAGATTTAAGTCAATCGTTTTATGGCCAGGGATGAATTATCTGGTGCCATTCTAAATTTTATGGCATTCCTTTCTTTACATTAACTGAGTGTCAGTGACTATATAACATACAGCTAAAGACTAGAAGGGGGGTATTCTTTTGCCCCCTTATGATGCCTATTTCAGAAGCCTTCTCTATCTCCTTTATACTTTAATAAAACGTTATTACACAAAAGCTCTGAGCAATCCAGCCTCGTCTCTGGCCCCGGATTCAATTTGTCTCCTCCTGATGCCAAGAATCTCAGTGTCTTATCATTCAGCAACAACCTTTGAGTAGTTTGAATATTCTTTGGCATTGTTGTTCTTTGGGGTGGAAATGAAAAAAGACCGTTATGAACACTGCTGAGTTTTCCAACTTTGCTGGTATATTGAGTGCAACACTTTAACAGCATACATCTTTTATGATATGACATTGCTCAGCTGGAATTCCATTATATCCACTAGCTTTGTTCATAGTAATTCTTCCTAAGGAACGCTTGACTTTGCACTCTAAGATGTCTGGCTGTAGGTGTGTGATCACACCATCGTGGTTATCTGGGTCACTAAGATCTTTTTTGTATATTTCTTCTGTGTATTCTTGCCACTTCTTCTTAATATATTCTGCTTCTGTTAGATCCACACAGTTTCTGTCATTTATTGTGCCCAAGTTTATTTTTCCCTTGGTATCTCTAATTTTCTTGAAGAGATCTCTAGTCTTTGTTATTCTATTGTTTTCGTCTATTTCTTTGAATTGATCACTGAGGAAGGCTTTCTTATCTCTCCTTGCTATTCTTTGGAACTCTGCGTTCAGATGATTTTATCTTTCCTTTTCTCCTTTGACTTCAGCTTCACTTCTTTTCTCAGCTATTTTGTAAGGCCTTTTCAGAAACCATTTTGCTTTTTGCATTTCTTTTTCTTGGGGATTATTTGAGAATGGTCTCCTGTACAATTTTTATGAACCAATGTTCATAGTTTTCCAGGCACTCTGTCTATCAGATCCAATCACTTGAATATGTCACCTGCACTCTATAATCCTAAGGGATTGATTAGGTCTTACCTTTCTTTTGTAATGGTTTTACCTACTTCCTTCAGTTTAAGTCTGAATTTTACAATAAACAGTTCATGTTCTGAGCCACAGTCAGCTCCCAGTCTTGTTTCTGCTTACAGTACAAAGCTTCTGCATCTCTGGCTGCAAATAATATAATCAATCTGATTTTGGTATTCTCCATCTGGTGATGTCCCTGTGTAGAGTCATCTCTTATGTTGTTAGAAATGGGTGTTTGCTACGACCAGTGTGTTCTCTTGGCAAAACTCTTGTTAGCCTTTTCCCAGCTTCATTTTATATTCCAATGCCAAACTTGCCTGTTACTCCAGGTGTCACCTGACTTCCTACTTTTGCATTCCAGTCGCCTATGATAAAAAGGATATATTTTTCTTCGTATTACCTCTATAAGGTCTTGTATCTTTCATCGAACCATTCAACTTGGGCTTCTCCACCATTAGTGATTGGGGCATAGACTTGCATTACTGTGATTTTGAATGGTTTGCCTTGGAAAGGAAAAGAGTTCATTCTGCCATTTTGGCAACTGCATCCAAGTACTTCATTTTGGACTCTTCTGTTGACTATGAGAGATACTCCATTTCTTCTAAGGTATTCTTACTCAGGGTAGCTGGCAAAAGCCCTACAGGTGCCCAGGAATGTGGGGAGGTAGGAGGGGTTGCTGCTCAGGAAACAGGTACTAGGTTCCCACTAGCATCTGTAGCCTATGTCTTTGGAAACTTCACATCATTCAGGTCTCATGTCCCTTGTGGGACACATTTTCCCTCTGGGGTATAACACAGGAGACTCAGAAGTCAGAGGCAGCACCACAGACACCAGGAAAGCAGGGGCTGGAGCTCAGACTGAGTCCTCTGGAGCCACAGGAGGAAGAGGGGCAGGAGTGCCTTCTGCAGAATAAACGTCCTGGCATCACAAGTGAACTGGCACTTGGGGATGGTTTCATGTGTTAGCAACTCGGGGCAGTTTTTATTGGACAGCACTCCATGTGTTAAATTTATCATCCCTGTGGTGGCAACCAAAATATCCCATTCTGGGAATGAGAACTTGGGTGATAGGGGCTGATCCTGGGGTGAGAGGCATCAGGCTTCTCAGGCCAATATGGATACCTGGGGATGGAGTTAATACAGGATTTACTGTAAAAAATGCAGAAAAGTTCCTGGGGAACATGAATGGAAATCCTATCACAACCTCTTTCTGAGATCCCCACAGGTAGATAAACAGTGGTTTTGCCTCTGGACAACTTAGGGCCTACACCTTGAAGTCAGGTGGGAGAGGAGATGGGGCCAAGGTCCCTTTGAAAGCAGGACTCTCGGAGGGACCCAGGGTAGGGTTAGGGTGCCTCTGTGACCTGAGCATGTGCCTGCCCTGGGCTCTGTTGCTGGTGGGGGCTCCTGGCTCTTGAGAGGGGAGATGCAGTAGGGGGCTCTATGGATGTGCTCCTGTCTGCAGTCCCTTGAGGAGCCCTGTGAACACAGTGCCTGGGAGCCAGGCAGAAAGTCTCAGGGCACCAATCAGATGCCTATTGTGCTTCTCAGCCCTACAGACAGTCCCCATCCACAAACATGCCCACTACTCTCTGCACAGATCTCCACCGAGGACACAGACGCCCATCCATCTGACAGTCATCAATCCACACTGGCACAGAGCAGAGCACCTCAGGGATCCTGCTTCCCCACTGCCAGCCCGTCCTCAGGTGTGACCGTGTCAGGACCACAGGTCACAACGTGCCCACCAATATGCTCCTGCCCAGAGGGAGAACCTCCCCTCAAGTCCCACTTCCCTGCACCTGGAGATGAGGGCAGCTGGAGTTGCCCAGGAAGGGTTCGAGTGGTGGCAAGGCCTGGTGTGGCCAGCTCTTGTTTAACTGGGATTACCTTAGGTGCCCTCCTGGTAAAGGATCAGAGGCATCCAGGTTGAGTGCTGAACCAACTGAAACATCTGAAAATCCTCTCCCTTCAGGGATTCCTGAAGCAGAAGCCCTGGCCAGTCGACACACAGCTATAGAACATCCTTCTGGATGAAAACTCTCCAGCCAAGTGAGCCCCAACTGGCTGTGGCACTGTTGCTAGAGGGTGGGTGCCTGGTTACAGGGTTCAGATTTCTGTCAGGGTCTGCCATCGAGAAAGTGCCTTCACCACCAGACGGACCCTTCCTTGGATTGAAAGCTGACACCCCTGCACATAGCCCACGGGATCATGTCCCTCATCCATGAAGCCCCGGGCCTCACACAGTTGCACCACACAGCCCTCCACCCAGCTCCTGGGCAGGCTGTGTGTGCAGCTCTGATTTGACAGACCTGGGCCCAGACTCACCTCCCATTTCCCACCTGTTCTGCATCCTGTATTAGTCCCGGCCTCTCAAAGCCTGTCAATGTCCCCACCTGCACACAGTGGCTGATGCCTGCACTGACTTCTAGGGATGTCCTCAGACATAGGAGGGACAAGACCTGGAAAATATGTGAGTCTGTGTCTCAGGCAGGCCCTCCCTACAACCCCTGTATATTATTCTTATTACGATTCTCATATCTGTCCCTCTTCTGATCCCAACCCTCAGTCCTTATTAAGTGTCAGTGTGAGTGTGCATGGGTGAGTGTAATCCCTGTGCTCACTTTGGTAGGCCAGAAGAAAACGGCACTTGTCAGGAGGAATAGGCAACAGCTTCCTAAGATCTCAGGGTTTCTAATTTCCAAAGCAAACCTAATGAGAGGGGTCTCAGCTTTGGCCAAGGACACCAAGACTCTGTGACACAAGACGCTGAAGTAAGCAGGGGCTGGAGCTGGGCTAACAGCGTGATTTCATATATACATAGGGTGTCATATCATCAATCAAGTGGGTGTGATTACAGAGATACTGTGAGTGTGATGTCTTATACCTTGGTTGGATTGTCATTCATAAACCATGTGAGATGTCATATATACAGAGTATAATGTCATAAACATAGGAGGTGTCTTTTAATAGATATAGCGGCTGTGATGTTGCAAGTATAGAGTATGTGATGTCATATAGAGTGGGTCTGCTCTCATGAAGAGAGTGGATGTGACGTCATGAATACAGTACTGTTGTGTCATAAAGAGTGAGTGTGGTGTCATATAGAATTCCTGTGATATCATACATATAGTGGGTTTCATGTCACACATATAGCAGATGTGGTATAATCAGTACACTATAAGTAATGGTCCAGCTACAGTGGATACGATGACAGGCATCCTGGGTGTGATGACATGAATCCAGTGAATGTGATGTCAGAGCGTGGTGTGATATCATATAGAGTGGGTGTGATGTCATAGGTAGTTCATATAATGTTGTACATATTGTGTCTGTATTATCATGCATACAATAGGAGTTGTATAATCGATAATCTGGGTGTGATGACAGAGAGACAGTGGATGTACTGTCAGATATAATCGATATGAGGTGAGATATAATAGCTTTGATGTCATGAGTATCATGTTATGATGTCATAAATTATGGGTGAGATGTCATATACAGTGCATATTTTGCCATATATACAGTAGATGTGATGTCTTAAATCAAGTGTGTGTTATATCATCGATACAGTGGGTGTGACCACACAGACACAGACATGAAGAATGTGATGTCATATATAGTGGTTGTATTGTCTTAACACAGTGTGTTTCATGTCAAATATAGTTGATATGTATTCACAAACATAGTGGGTGTTATGTTACCGATATAGTGGCTGCGATGTCACAAGTATAGGGGATGAGATGTCATAAACCGTGGAAGTGATATCATATATAGGAGATCTGATGTCGTGAATGCAGTGTTTGTGATGTCCTAAATAATGATGATTGGTGACATAAAGTCTGAATTTGATGTGATGTAGGGTGTGTATGATGTCATACATGCGCCAAGTGTGAAGACTTCCATAATTATTGTGAAGGCATTGATAGATCGGGTGTGATCACACAGATGCAGTGACTGTGATGTCAAATACAGTGAGTGAGATGCCAGGTATAGTCGTTTTGTTTTCATGAAACAGTATTGGTGATATCATATGTATTGGATATGATGTCATAAATATACTGGATGTGATGTCATACCTATATGGGTGTGATGTCATAAAGTGTTCATGTGATGTCATGCATACTGAATGTGATGTCATACATAGAGTGTGTAATGTCATACAGAGAGTGGGAGTAATACAATTTATACACTGGGTTTGATGGCACAGATACAGTGGATGTAGTGTCAAATATAGAGGGTTAGATGGCAGATATAACTTTTGTGTTGTCATGTGTGTGATGTCGTATATAGTGTGTGTGATGTCATGAATGCACTGGATGTAATGTGCTTATTACAATGGTGTGAACTCAAAGAGTGGATGTGACGTTATGTATGGTGCATAAGATGTCATATATAAAGTGGGTGTGATGTCATACATACGGTTTTTCAGAGAACTTACGTAGAGTGTTTGTGAGGACACAGATCCTGTGGATACACTCTTAGATATCGTGGGAGTGATGAAATGAGTAGTACAGTGCATGTGATGTCATAAATAATGTGGCGTGATGTCATAAAATGTGGATGTGATACCTTATATAGTGTATCAGATGTTAAACATATAGTGGGTGCAATGTCATATATACAAAGGGTGTGATATCGTGGAAATAGTGGGTGTGAGACACAGGTACAGTGGCTGTGATGGTAGAAATATAGGGAATATGTTGTTGTATACAATGGATATGATGTCGACATATATAGAGAATGAGATCTCCTAAATAGAGTTGGTGTGATATCATCAATACAATGGATATGTTGACAGATATACCATCAATACGACGTCAGACATAGTGGGTGTGATGTCATAAAAATAGTGGTTGGATTTCATAAAGTGAGGATGTAATGTCTTCTATAGTGCAAAAGATGCTGTACCTATGCCGAGTGTGATGTCATACAAAGAGTGGGTGTGATGCTCTCAATACAGTGGGTGTGATGAAACAGACTAATGACTGTGATGTCACATGGATAGTGTATATTTTGAACTGCATACTGGATGTGGTTTCATATGTCAAGGTTTTGATGTCATAAGTACAGTAGTGTGATGACATAATCAGTAGATATATTGTTATATATACTGCATATTATGTCACATATATAGTGGGTGTGCTTTCATACAAAAGTGGGTGTGATATCAGTGTAAAGGTTGTGATGACACAGATACAGTAGACACGATGTCTAATAGAGTGCGTGTTATGTCCTCAAAAAGGTTACTTGAGGTCAAAAAGTGAGGCTGTGATATCTTGTATAATGCAAATGTTGCCACACATATGGCGAGTGTGATGTTATAAAAAGAGTGGGTGTGATGTTGTCTATACAGTATGTTTGATGACACAGATAGTGGCTGTGATGTCACATGTTGAGTGTATATTTTGTCCTCATACTGGATGTGGTTTCATATATAGAGGCTGTGATGTCATAAGTACAGTAGTGTGATGACATAAGGATTGGGTTTGATGTTAAATAGAGTTCATATGATGTCACACAGAAGGTGGGTGTGATGTCATATTAAGTGGGCGATATGTCAGTGGAAACAGTGTGATGACATAGATACAGTGGGTGTGATGTCTGATACAGGGCCTGTGTTGTCCTGCCTGAAGTGGATGTGACATCATAAATAGTGTGATTTGGTGCAGTAGAGTGGGTGCGGTGTCATCTGCAGTGCAAAGCATGTCATACGTATGCCCAGTGTTGCGTCATCAACACAGAGTATTGTGATGTCATACTTAGTGGATATTATGTCATAAATATTGTGGATGGGATGTCACAGATATACTGGATGTGAGGTTATACATATAGTGGCTGTGATATCATTGATAGGGTGGGTGTGATGACAGAGATACAGAGGAAGTGAGGTCAGATAGAGTGGACCTGATATCATACATAAAGTGGTGTGATATCCTAAATTGTGGATGTGATGTCAATTTTAGTGCATATGATATCATACACATAGTGGCTGTGATGTCATACATACACCTGGTTTGATAAAATTGATCCACTGGGTGTGATGACACAGATACAGTGGGTGTGATGTCAGACATAGTGGCTCTGAAATTACCTAATGGTTTTGTTCTCATTACACTGTGTGTGATGCTATATAAAGTGGATATGTCATAAACATAGAGTGTGTGATGTGAGAGATACAGGCATTGTGTGATGTCACACATATAGTGAATGTGATATAATACAGAGTAGTTGACATGTCATATATAGTGCATGTGATGTCATCAATAAAGGACATTTGATGTCATAAATATTAAGGGTTGTTGTCTTAAAGGGTGGATATTGTGTCATGTATAGTGCACATGATGGAATGCATATGCCACCTGTGATGTCCTACATAGTTGGTGTGATGTCTTCGACAGAGTGGGTGTGATGACATATACAGTAGATGTGATGGCAGATAGAATGGGTTTCAAGTCAGATATAGAGCTTGTGTTGTCATACACACAGTGTGTGTGACATCATATATAGTGGATATGATGTCATAAACCTAGTGGGTGCCAGGACATACAAACAATGGAATGATGTCATCAAGCGAGGTTGTGATGTCATAAATAGTGCCTATAGTGTCCTACATGCAGTGGGTGTGATTTCATACATACCTAGTGTGTGATATCATCAATCAAGTGGGTGTGATTACACAGATACTGTGAGTGTGATGTCAGATACCGTGGTTGTATTGTCATTCATACAACATGTGAGATTTCATATATACTGAGTATGATGTCATAAACATAGGAGGTGTCTTGTCATAGATATAGTGGCTGTGATGTCGCAAATATTCAGTATGTGATGTCATATAGAGTGGGTGTGCTGTCATGAATAGAAAGCATGTGACATCATGAATACAGTATTGTTAAGTCATAAAGAGTGAGTGTGATGTCATACATATAGTGGGTTTCATTTCACACATGTAATAGGTGTGGTATAATCAGTACACTATAAGTAATGGTCCAGCTACAGTGGATGTGATGACAGGTGTCCTGGGTGTGATGACATGAATACAGTGGGTGTGATGTCATATAGTGTTGTGATATCATAAAGAGTGGATGTGATGTCATATGTAGTTCATATCATGTCATACATATTGTGGCTGTGTTATCACACATAAAATGGGGGTTGTATGATTGATAATCTGGGTGTGATGACAGAGATACAGTGGATGTTCTGTCAGATATAATCGATGTGAGGTGAAGTATAATAGCTTTGATGTCATGAATAGAGTTTTGTGATGTCATAAATCGTGGGTGAGATGTCATATAGAGTGCATATTGTGCCATATATACAGTAGATGTGATGTCATAAATAGAGTGTGTGTTATATCATTGCTACAGTGGGTGTGATCACACAGACACAGACATGAAGAGTGTGATGTCATACATAGTGGTTGTATTATCTTAACACAGTGTGTTTCATGTCAAATATAGTTGATATGTATTCAAAATCTTAGTGGGTGTTGTGATACCAATATAGTGGCTGTGATGTCACAGGTATAGGGGATGAGATGTCATAAACCGTGATGTGATGTCATATATAGATCTGATGTCATGAATGCAGTGTTTGTGAGGTCCTAAATACTGACGATTGATGTCATAAAGGCTGGATTTGATATGATGTAGGTTGTGTATGATGTCATATGTGTGCCAAGTGTGAAGACTTCCATAATTGTTTTGAAGGCATTGATAGAGTGGGTGTGACCACACAGATGCAGTGGCTGTGATGTCAAATACAGTGGGTGAGATGTCAGATATAATTGTTTTGTTTTCATGAAACAGTATGGGTGATATCATATATATTGGATATGATGTCATAAATATACTGGATGTGATGTCATACCTATATGGGTGTGATGTCATAAAGTATTCATGTGATGTCCTGCATACTGAATGTGATGTAATACATATAGTGTGTAATGTCATACAGAGAGTGGCTGTAATACAATTGATACACTTGGTTTGATGACACTGATACAGTGGATGTAATGTCAGATATAGAGGGTGAGATGGCAGATATACCTTTGTGTTGTCATGTGTGTGATGTCGTATATAGTGTTTGTGATGTCATGAATGCAGGGGATATAATGTTGTTACTACAATGGTGTGAACTCACAGAGTGGATGTGACCTTATGTATGGTGCATAAGATGTCATATATAAATTGGTTGTGATGTCATACATACAGTTGTATCCCAGTGCTCACTTTGGTAGGCCAGAAGAAAACGGCCCTTGTCAGGAGGAATAGCCAACATCTTCCTAAGATCTCATGCTTTCTAATTACCAAAGGAAAACAAATGAGACGCATTGCAGCTTTGGCCAAGGAGACCAAGACTCTGTGACAGAAGACACTAAAGTAGGCAGGGTCTGGAGCTGGGCTGACAGTGTGATTTTACACATACATATGGTGTGATATTATCAATCAAATAGAGTGTGAGATGTCAGAGATACAGGCATTGGGTGATGTCAGACATAAAGTGAATGTGATATCATACACAGTAGATGATATGTCATATACAGTGCATGTGATATCATCAATAAAGGGCATGTGATGTCATAAACACTAAGGGGTGTTGTCTTAAAGGGTGGATATGGTGTCATGTAGAGTGCAAATGATGGCAGACATATGCCACCTGCGATGTCTTACATAGTTGGTGTGATGTCTTCGACAGAGTGGGTGTGATGACATATACAGTGGATGTGATGGCAGATAGAATGGGTTTCAAGTCAGATATAGAGCCTGTGTTGTCATACACACAGTGTGTGTGACATCAAATATAGTGGATATAATGTCATAAAATAGTGGGTGGCATGATATACAAACAATGGTATGATGTCATCAAGAGAGGATGTGATGTCATAAATAGTGCTTATGGTGTCCTACATGAAGTGAGTGTGATTTCATACATACATAGGCTGTGATATCATCAATCAAGTGGGTGTGATTATACAGATACTGTGAGTGTGATGTCTTATACCGTGGTTGTATTGTCATTCATACACAATGTGAGATGTCATATATACTGAGTATGATGTCATAAACATAGGAGCTGTCTTGTCATAGATACAGTGGCTGTGATGTTGCAAGTATAGAGTATGTGATGTCATATAGTGTGGGTGTGCTGTCCTGAATAGAATGGATGTGATGTCATGAATACAGAAATGTTGCATCATAAAGAGTGAGTGTGGTGTTATATAGAATTCCTTTGATGTCATATATTTAGTGGGTTTCATGTCACACATTTTGTAGGTGTGGTATAATCAGTACACTATAAGTAATGGTCCAGCTACAGTGGATGCGATGACAGGTTTCCTGGGTGTGATGACATATATACAGTGGGTGTGATGTCATATTGTGTTGTGATATCATAAAGAGTGGATGTGATGTCATATGTATTTCATATGGTGTCATACATATTGTGGCTGTGTTATCATACATACAATGGGGGTTGTATGATCGATAATCTGGGGGTGATGACAGACAGTGGATGTGCTGTCAGATATAATCGGTGTGAGGTGAGATATAATAGCTTTGATGTCATGAGTAGAGGGTTTCAATGTCATAAATCGTGGGTGAGATGTCATATACAGTGCATATTGTGCCATATATACAGTAGATGTGATGTCATAAATAGAGTGTGTGTTATATCATCGATACAGTGGGTGTCATCACACAGACACAGACATGAAGAGTGTGATGTCACATAGAGTGGTTGTATTGTCTTAACACTGTGGGTTTCACATCAAATATAGTTGATATGTATTCACAATCATAGTGGGTGTTGTGATACTGATATAGTGGCTGTGATGTCACAGATATAGGGGATGAGATGTCATAAACCATGGATATGATGTCATATATAGGAGATCTGATGTCATGAATGCAGGGTTTTTGATGTCCTTAATACTGACGATTGATGTCAAAAAGTCTGAATTTGATGTGATGTGGGTTATCACTGATGTCATACATGTGCCAAGTGTGAAGACTTCCATAATTGTTGTGAAGGCAACGATAGAGTGGGTGTGACCACACAGATGTATTGGCTGTGATGTCAAATACAGTGGGTGAGATGCCAGGTATATTTGTTTGGTTTTCATGAAACAGTATGGGTGATATCATATATATTGGATATGATGTCATAAATATACTGGATGTGATGTCATACCTATACAGGTGTGATGTCATAAAGTGTTCATGTGATGTCCTGCATACTGAATGTGATGTCATACATATAGTGTGTAATGTCATACAGAGAGTGGGTGTAATACAATTGATACATTGGGTTTGATGACAGATACAGTGGATATAGTGTCAGATATACAGGGTGATATGGCAGATATAACTTTTGCATTGTCATGTGTGTGATGTTATATATAATGTGTGTGATACCATGAATGCAGTAGATGTAATGTGGTCACTACAATGGTGTAAACTCAAAGAGTGGATGTGATGCTATGTATGGTGCATAAGATATCTTATATATAGTGGGTGTGATGTCATACATACAGTTGTCCTGAGATCATATATAGAGTGGTTGTGAGGACACAGATACTGTGGATGCAGGGTTAGATACCGTGGGAGTGATTTCATGAATACAGTGCATGTGATCATATAAATAATGTGGTGTTATCTCATAAAATATGGGTGTGATGACATATAAAGTGTATATGATGTTGTACATATAGTGGGTGTGATGTCATACATAGAAATGGTGTGATATCATCAAACGAGTGACTGTTATGACACAGATCCAGTGGATATCATGTCATATACAATGGATATGATGTCGTGAATTATAGTGGATGTGATCTCAGAAATACAGTTGGTGTGATATCATCAATACAGTGGATGCGATGACACAGATACAGTAGACACGATGTCAAATATAGTGGGTAACATGACATAAACACAGTGGTCTGAGGTCATAAAGCGAGGATGTAATGTCTTGTATAGTGCAAAATATGCCATACATTATCCGAGTGTGATATCATACAGAGTGTGTGTGATGTTGTCAATAGAGTGAGAGTGATGACACAGATTAGTGGCTGTGATGTCACATGTATAGTG
>CM035286.1:153339-217021 GCA_020226075.1 Hydropotes inermis | reverse complement strand
ACACTTGGCAAACGTATGGCATCATACCCAATATACATCACATCACATTCACACTTATGACATCAATGATCATGTTTTATGATGTCACAAACACTGCATTCATGACATCATATCTCCACTACATGACATCACATCCACTCTTTAGGACATCACACCACTTTATGTATGACATCAAGTCTGCTGTATCTGACCTCACGTCCACTGTATCTGTGTCATCACACCCACCCTATTGATGACAGCACAGCCACTATATGGATGGTATCACATACAGTATATCTGTGAAATCATATCCCCTATATTTATGACATAATATCCAGTAAGTATGACATCACAAAACTATGTGTTAATGACACCACACTCGGCATATGTGTGACATCCTTTGCACTGCAGATGACATTGCATGCACTCTATCAAACCAAACCACAGTATTTATGATGTCATATCCACTTCAGGCTTGACATCACTCCCCCTCTATCAGACATTGCACCAACTGTGTCTTTGTCATCACAACCTGTCCACTGATATCACACCCACTTTTGAATGATATCACACCCACCTTCTGTGTGACATCATATGCACTTTATATAACATCACATCCAATCCTGATTTCATCACACTACTGTACTTATGATATCACAAACTCTATATCTGAAACCACATCCAGTATGTAGGGCAACATATACAATATACATGAGACATCACTGACACTATCTGTGTCCTCACACCCACTGTATAGCCATCACACCCACTCTTTGTATTACATCACATTTGCCATATGTGTGGCATCGTTTGCACTATATAAGACATCACATCCTCACTTTATGACCTCTGACCACCATGTTTGTCATCACATCCACTATATTGGACACCATGTCCACTGTATCTGTGTCATAACATCCACTGTGTTGATGATATCACACCAACTGTATTTCTGAGATCACATCCACTGTAATTCACGACATTATATCCATTGTATATGACATGACAGCCACTGTATGACACCACAATCACTGCTTTCATGACATCAGATTCCCTACATATGACACCACCTCCAGGGATTATGACATCTCGCCCCCTATACCTGTGACATCACAGACACTGTGTTTGTGAATACATGTCACCTATATTTCACATCAAACACATGGTGCTAAGACAATACAACCACTATGTCTGAAATCACAACCTCCATATGTGTATCTGTGTGATCACACACACTGTATCGATGATATAACACACACTGTATTTATGACATGGCACCTACTCTATTTATGGCACAATATGCACTGTATATGACATCTCACCCATGATTAATGACATCACAACACTCTATCCATTACATCAGTCTTTTATATCTCATATCAAACTGATTATATCTGACAGCACATCCACTGTATCTCTCTCATCACACACAGTTTATCGATCATATAACCCCCATTGTATGTATGATAACACAGGCACAGTATGTATGACATCATATGAATTCATATGACATCACATCCACGCTTTAAGATATCACACCACACTCTGATATTTACATACACTGTATTGATGTCATCGCACCCAGGATACCTGTCATCACATCCATTGTAGCTGAGCTATTACTTACAGTTTATTGATTATAGTATATCTGCAATATGTGTGATATCAAACCCACTACATGTATGTCATCATATGAATTTTATGTGACATCACAACCACTCTTTATGATATCTAAAGACTGTATTCATGACATCACTTCCACAGTATTAATAACATCACACCCACTCTATATGACATAAAATATAATCTACTTGTGACTTCACAGCCACTGTAACTATGACAATACACCTACTATGTTTTTCCATTTTACTCAGTGTATAAGACTTCTCACATGGTGAATGAATGACAATGCAATGAATGTATCTGACATGATACCCAATGTATCTGTGTAATGAAACCCACTTGATTGATGACATCACACCCCATGTACCTATGAAGTCACACCCACTGCATGTATGACACCATTGGCACTTTATATGACATCACATCCACTCTTGCTGGCAACACACCATTGTTTGTGTTTCATGGCACAAACTCTGTTTATGACACCATATGTATTATGTATGATGTCACCCATTCTGTGTGTATGACTACCCAAGATCTATATCTGACTTGAAAACCGTTAAAACTGCCATCTCATCCACTCTGTATGTCATCAAACACTCTCTGTCGAAGACATCGCACCTACTGTGTAAGACATAACAGGTGGCATATGTATGCCATCATATGTGTTATAGATGACACCATATCCACACTTTATGACAACAGCCCTTACTATTTATGACATCACATGCACTATATCCATTACATCACACACATTATATATGACATCTCATCTACTCTGTATGATGTCACATTCACTATGTGTGTTACAGCACACAATGACACTATGACATCAAACAGTGTATGTTTATGACATATTCATTTTATATGGCATCACGCACAGTGTTATGACCACACACCATTGTGTGCCTTCACAGCCAATATGCCTGACATTACACTCAGTGTATTTTTGACATTACACACAATGTATCAATTTTATGAAAAGAAGTGAATGTATGTCATCACAGCCTCTATATGTATGACACCTTATGCACGACATATGACAACACATCCACTCTTTATGACATCACGTCACTTTATTTATGACGTCAAGTCCACTATATCTAACATCACATCCACTCTATCACACCAAACCACAGTATTTATAACGTCACATCCACTTCAGGCTTGACATCACACCCACTGTGTCAGACATCGCACCCACTGTATCTTTGTCATCACAACCTCTCCACTGATATCATACCCACTTTTGTATGACATCATACCCACTCTATGTGTGACATCATATGCACTCTATATAACATCATATCAACTCCTTATGTCATCACACTAATGTACTTATGACATCACAGCCTCTATATATGAAACCACATCCAGTATGTAGGACCACATATACACTATACATGTGACATCACAGCCATTAATCTGTGTCATCACTCTCACTCTATTGACATCACACACACTCTGTATGACATCCCACTTGTATAATGTATGGCATCTTTTGCACTATACAAACATCACACCTGTGCTTTTTGACATCAAGCCACCATTTTTATGACATCACACCCACTATATTTGACATCATATCCACTGTATCTGTGTCATCACATCCACTTTATTGATGATATCCCACCAACTGAATATTTGAGATGTCATCCGCTATATATGACGGCATCATAAACATTGTATAAGATATCACAGCCACTGAATGTGTGTCATCACACCCACTCTTTCAACGATATAACACCCTTTGTATGTAGGGCATGACACCCATTCTATGTAAAATATCACACACTCTATAAAGCACCACGTCCACATTTTATTACATCACACCACATTATTTATGACATCACATGCACTGTATTCATGACATCAGCCCCACTATATCTGAAATGGCATCCAACGATCTGTGTCATCCCGATGACTCTATTGATGGTCTCACACCAACTGTATGTATGACATAATACCCACTTTACGTATGACATCGTATGCTCTATACAAAATGTCATATCCAATCTTGATGACTTCACACCATTGTAGTTATCACATTACATCCACTGCTTTCATGACATCACACACCCTATATATGACATCACACACATGGCAATACAAAAGTTATATCTGACATCTGACACACTATATCTAACACTACATCCACTGTATCTCTGTCATCAAACCCAGGGTATCAATTATGCCACACCCACTCTATGTATGACATCACACACACTATACATGTGACATATTCAGTAGGCATGCTATCACAACAACTGTTTATGACATTATACCCCTCTATGTATAACATCACACCCAGTATATGCATGACATCATATCCAATATGTACGCTATCACCATACTGCTTTCATGACAACACAGCAATTATACCTGACATCTGAACCATGATATTTTACATCACAGCCACTGTATCTGTGTCATCACACAGAAGGCACACACAGCTGTATCGATGTATCACTCTATCCATGACATCACAACAAGTGTGTAAGTCATCACACTTTGCAACCGTATGGCATCATACCCAATATACATCACATGAAATTCACACTTTATGACATCAATGATCATGTTTTATGACATCACAAGCACTCATTCATGACATCAGATCTCTTCTATATGACATCACAACCACTCTTTAGGACATCACACCACTTTATGTATGACATCAATCCACTGTATCTGACCTCACGTCCACTATATCTGTGTCATTACACCCACCCTATCGATATCACAGTCACTATATGGATGGTATCACATCCAGTATATCTGTTGACATCATATCCCCTATATTTATGCCATAATATCCAGGAAGTATGACATGACAACACTCTGTGTTAATGACACCACAATCGGCATATGTGTGACATACTTTGCACTGCAGATGACATCGCATCCACTCTATCACACCAAACCACAGTATTTATGATGTCACATCCACTTCAGCCATGACATCATACCCCCTGTATCAGACATTGCACCCGCTGTATCTTTGTCATCACAACCTCTCCTCTGATATCGCACCCACTTTTGAATGACATCACACACACACTTCTGTGTGACATCATATGCACTATATATAACATCACATCAAATCCTTATGTCATCACAATACTGTACTTAAGACATCACACTACTGTGCTTAAGACCTCACAACCTCTATATCTGAAACCACATCCAGTATATAGGGCAACATATACACTATACATGTGACATCACAGCCATTAATCTCTGTCATCACTCTCACTCTATTGACAATATCAAACACACTCTGTATGACATCCCACTCTGATAATGTATGGCATTATTTGCATTATAGAACACATCACATCCATGCTTTTTGACATCAAGCCACCATTTTTATGACATCACACCCACTATATTTGACATCGTATCCACTGTACCTGTGTCATCACATTCACTGTATTGATAATATCACACCAACCGAATTTTTGAGATCTCATCAGTTATATATGATGACATCATACACATTGTATATGACATCACAGCCACTGTATGTGTGTCATCACACTCACACTTTCAACGAGTTAGCAGGCTTTGTATGTAGCACATGACAACCACTCTATGTAAAATATCATATACACTCTATAAAGCACCACGTCCACATTTTATGTCATCACACCACATTATTTATGACATCACATGCACTGTATTCATGACATCACCCCCACTATATCTGAAATGGAATCCAACGATTCTGTGTCATCACAACGACTATATTGATGGTCTCACACCAAGTACACAGTTGATATCACACAACTATATACATATACATATAAAACTATACAGTATGACATCACACCGACTTTACGTATGCCATCATATGCACTTTACACAACGTCACATCCACTCTTTATGACTTCACACCATTGTAGTTATCACATTATATCCACTGTATTCATGACATCACACACCCTTTATATGACATCACAGACATGGCAACACAAACATTATATCTGCCATCTGACACCCTATATCTAACACTACATCCACAGTATCTGTGTCATCAAACCCAGGGCATCACTTACACCACACCCACTCTCTGTATGACATCACACACATTATACGTGTGACATCATATTCAGTATGCATGCTATCACAAAAAATGTTTATGACATTATACGCCTCTATGTATAACAGCTCATCCAGTATATTTATGACATCATATCCAATATGTATGCTATCACCATACTGCTTTTATGACAACACAACAAATTTACCGGACATCTCACCCACCATATTTGATATCACAGCCACTGTATCTGTGTCATCACAAAGATGGCACACACATCTGTATTGATGTATCACTCTATCAATGACATCACAACAGGTGTGTAAGTCATCACACTTGGCAAACATATGACATCATACCCAATATATGTCACATCATATTCACACTTTATGACATCAATGATCATGCTTTATGACATCACAGACACTTCAATCATGACATCAGATCTCCTCTATATGACATCAAATCCACTCTTTAGGACATCACACCACTTTATGTATGACATCAATCCACTGTATCTGACCTCACGTCCACTGAATCTGTGTCATCACACCCACCGTATCGATGACATCACAGCCACTATATGGATGGTATCACATCCTGGATATGTGACATCATATCTCCTATAATTATGACATAATATCCAGTAAGTATGACATCACAACACTCTGTGTTAATGACACCACACTCGGCATATGTGTGACATCCTTTGCACTGCAGATAACATCACATCCACTCTATCACACCAAACCACAGTATTTATGATGTCACATCCACTTCAGGCATGACATCACAACCCCTGTATCAGACATCACACCCACTGTATCTTTGGCATCACAAACTATCCACTGATATCACACCCACTTTTGAATGACATCACACCCACCTTATCTGTGACATCATATGCACTATATAGAACATCACATCCAATCTTTATGTCATCACACTACTGTACTTATGACATCACAACCTCTATATCTGAAACCACATCCAGTATGTAGGGCAACCTATACACTATACATGAGACATCACAGCCACTATCTGTGTCCTCACACCCTCTGTATAGACAACATCAAACCCACTCTTTGTATGACATCACACTCGCCTTATGTGTAGCATCGTTTGCACTATACAAGATATCACATACTCACTTTATGACCTCTGACCACCGTGTTTATGTCATTACACACACTATATTGGACACAATGTCCACTGTATCTGTGTCATCACATCCACTATATGGATGATATCACACCAAATGTATTTCTGAGATCACATCTGTTGTAATTCATGATATCATATCCATTGTATATGACATGACAGCCACTGTAAGACATCACAAGCACTGCATTCATGACATCAGATTCCCTACATATGACACCACCTCCAGGGTTTATGACATCTCATCCCCTATACCTGTGATATCACAGACACTATGTTTGTGAATACAGGTCAACTATATTTCACATCAAACACACGGTGGTAAGTCAATACAACCACTATATCTGAAATCACAACCTCAATATGTGTATCTGTGTGATCACACACACTGTGTTGATGATATAACACACACTGTATTTATGACATGGCACCTACTATATGGCACAATATGCACTCTATATGACATCTCACCCATGATTTATGACATCAAAAATCTCTATCCATTACATCAGTCTATTTTATCTCATATCAAACTGATTATATCTGACAGCACATCTACTGTATCACTGTCATCACACCCAGATTATCAATCATATAACCCCCATTGTATTTATGATAACACAGCCACAATATGTATGACATCCTATGAATATATATGACATCACATCCATGCTTTAAGATATCACACCACGCTCTGACATCACACCCACTGTATTCATGTCATCACACCCAGGTCACCTGTCATCACATCCACTGTAGCTGGACCAATACTTATAGTGTACTGATTATACCACACCTACTATATGTGTGACATGAAACCCACTACATGTATGATATCACAGGAATTCTATATGACATCACACTCTTTATGACATAAAATATTGTATTCATGATGTCACATCCACTCTATTCATGACAGCACACCCAGTCTATATGACATCACATACTCTATTATTGTGACATCACAGCCACTGTATCTATGACAAGACACCTCCTATGTTTAAGACATCATACTCTGTATATATGAAATCTCACATGATGTATGACATTGAAAATACATCCAGGCTATCTGACATCACACTCACAGTATCTGTGTAATCACACCCACTTGATTGATGATATCACACCCTATGTATGTATAAAAGTACACTGTAAACCCAGCTGCACACCCTTCCTACTTTAGTGTGCTGTGCAACAGAGTCTTGGTCTCCTTGGCCAAAGCTGAGACACCTCTTATTAGGTTTGCTCTGGAAATTAGAAACCCTTAGATCTTAGGAAGCTGTTGCCTATTCCTCCTGACAATGGCAGTATTCTTCTGGCCTACCAGAGTGAGCACTGTTATACACGCACCCATGCACACTCACACTGACATTTAATAAGGACTGAGGGTTGGGATCAGAAGAGGGACAGATATGAGGAAGGTAATAAGAATAATATACAGGGGTTGGAGGGAGTGCCTGCCTGAGACACAGACTCCCATATTTTCCAGGTCTTGTCCCTCCTATGTCTGAGGACATCCCTAGAAGTCCATGCGGGCATCAGCCCCACTGTTCAGGTGGGGACACTGACAGGCTTGGAGAGACAGGGACTAATCCAAGATGGAGAACAGGTGGAAAGCGGGAAGTGAGTCTGGGCCCAGATCTGTCAAATCAGAGCTGCACACACAGCCTGCCCAGGAGCTGTGTGGATGGCTGTGTGGTGCAACTGTGTGAGACCCGGGGCTTCATGTATGGGGGATGAGCGGTCATGATTCCGTGGGCTATGTGCAGGGGTGTCAGCTGTCAATCCAAGGAAGGGTCCCTCAGGTGGTGAAGTCACTTCCTCAATGGCAGACCCTAACAGAAATCTGAACCCTGTAAACAGGCACCCACCCTCTAGCAACAGTGCCACAGCCAGTTGGGGCTCAGTTGGCTGGAAAGTCTTCATCCAGAAGGATGTTCTCCAGCTGTGTGTCGACTGGCCAGGGCTTCTGCTTCAGGAAAGCCTGGAGGGAGAGGTTTTTCAGACGATTCATTCAGTTCAGCACCCAACCTGGATGCCTCTGATCCTTTACCAGGAGGGCACCTAAGGTAATCCGAGTCAAACTAGAGCTGGCCACACCAGGCCTTGCCACCACTGGAGCCCTTCCTGGGCAATGCCAGGTGCCCTCATCACCATGTGTAGGGAAGTGGGACTTGAGGGGATGTTCTCCCTCGGGGCAGGAGCATGTTGGTGGGCACGTTGTGACCTGTGGTCCTGACATGGTCACACCTGAGGACGGGCTGGCAGTGGGGAAGCAGGATCCCTGAGGTGCTCTGCTCTGTGCCAGTGTGGATCGATGACTGAGAGATGGATGGGTGTCTGCGTCCTCGGTGGAGGTCTGTGCAGAGAGTAGTGGGCCTGTGTGTGGAGGGGGACTGTCTGTAGGTCTGAGAAGCACCACAGGCAGCTTACAGGTGCCCTGAGACTTTCTGCCTGGGTCCCAGGCACTGTGTTCACAGTGCTATTCAAGGGACTGCAGACACGAGTCCATCCATAGAGCCCCCTTCTCCATCTCCCCGCACAAGAGCCAGGAGCCACCACCAGCAATAGAGCCCAGGGCAGGAACATTCTCAGGTCACAGAGGCACCCTGACTCTCCCCTGGGTCCCTCCTAGGGTCCTGCTTCCAAAGGAATCTGGGCCCCGTCTCCTCTCCCACCTGCCCTCAAGGTGCAGGCCCTAAGTTGTCCAGATGCAAAACCACTGTTTATCTACATGTGGGCATCTCAGAAAGAGATTGTGATAGGATTTCCCTTCATGTTCCCCAAGGAACCTTTCTGCAGTTTTCTACAGTTAATCCTGTATTAACTCCATCCCCAGGTACCCATATTGGCCTGAGAATCATGATGCCTCTCACCCCAGGATCAGCCTTTATCACGCCATTTCTCATCCCCAGAATGGGATGTTTTGGTCACCACTACAGGGATGATAAAGTTAACACACGGAGAGCTGTCCAATAAAAACTTCCCCAAGTTGCTAACACATGAAACCATCCCCAAGTGCCAGTTCACTTGTGATGCCAGCACCTTTATTCTGCAGAAGGCACTCCTGCCCCTCCTCCTCCCGTGAGTCCAGGGGACTCAGACTGAGCTCCAGCCCCTGCTTTCCTGCTGTCTGTTTTGCTGCCTCTGACTTTTGTGTCTGCTGTGTTATACCCCAGAGGGTAAATGTGTCCCACAAGGGACATGAGACCCGCATGATATGAAGTTTCCAAAGACATAGGCTACAGATGCTAGTGGGAACCTGCTGCCTGTTTCCTGAGCAGCAACCCCCTCCTACCTCCCCACATTCTTGGGCACCTGCAGGGCTTTTGCCAGCTACCCTGAGTAAGAATCCCTTAGAAGAAATGGAGTATCTCTCATAGTCAACAGAAAAGTCCAAAATGCCGTACTTGGATGCAGTACTCTGGATGTCAGTTTCCAAAATGACAGAATGATCTCTGTTCTTTTCCAAAGCAAACCATTCAATATCACAGTAATGCAAGTCTATGCACCAACCACTAAAGGTGGAGAAGCTCAAGTTGAATGGTTCTATGAAGAGGTACAAGACCTTATAGAGGTAATACCAAGAAAAAGATATCCTATTTATCATAGGGGACTGGAATGCAAAAGTAGGAAGTCAGGAGACACCTTGAGTAACAGGCAAATTTGGCCTTGGAATATAGAATGAAGCTGCGCAAAGGCTAACAAGAGTTTTGCCAAGAGAACACACTGGTTGTAGCAAACACCCATTTCTAACAACATAAGAGATGACTCTACACAGGGACATCACCAGATGGTGGATACCAAAATCAGATTGATTATATTATTCGCAGCCAGAGATGCAGAAGCTCTGTACTGTAAGCAAAAACAATACTGGGAGCTGACTGTGGCTCAGATCATGAACTGCTTATTGTAAAATTCAGATTTAAATTGAAGGAAGTAGGTAAAACCATTACAAAATACACATAGACCTAATCAAATCCGTTAGGATTATAGAGTGCGGGTGACATATTCAAGAGATTGGATCCGATAGACAGAGTGCCTGGACAACTATGAACAGTGGTTCATAAAAATTGTACAGGAGACCATTCTCAAACAATCCCCAAGGAAAAGAAATGCAAAAAGCAAAATGGTTTTCTGAAGAGGCCTTACAGAATAGCTGAGAAAAGAAGAGAAGCTGAAGTCAAAGGAGAAAAGGAAAGATAAAATCATCTGAATGCAGAGTTCCAAAGAATAGCAAGGAGAGATAAGAAAGCCTTCATCAGTGATCATTGCAAAGAAATACAGGAAAACAGTAGAAAAGGAAAGACTAGAGATCTCTTCAAGAAAATTAGAGATACCAAGGGAAAAATAAACTTGGGCACAATAAATGACAGAAATTGTGTGGATCTAACAGAAGCAGAAGATATTAAGAAGTGGCAAGAATACACAGAAGAAATATACAAAAAAGATCTTAGTGAACCAGATAACCACGATGGTGTGATCACACACCTACAGCCAGACATCTCAGATTCCAAAGTCAAGTGTTCCTTAGGAAGCATTACTATGAACAACGCTAGTGGATATAATGGAATTCCAGCTGAGCAATATCATAACCTAAAAGACGAATGCTGTTAAAGTGTTGCACTCAATATACCAGCAAAGTAGGAAAACTCAGCAGTGTTCATAAAGGTCTTTTTTCATTCCCACCCCAAAGAACAACAACGCCAAGAATGTTCAAACTACTCAAAAGTTGTTGCTGAATGATAAGACGCTGGTATTCTTGGCCTCAGGAGGAGGTGAATTCAATCCGGGGCCAGAGAGGAGACTGGATCGCTCAGAGCTTTTGTGTAATCAAGTTTTATTAAAGTATAAAGGAGATAGAGAAGGCTTCTGACATAGGCATCATAAGGGAGCAAAAGAGTACCCCCCTCATAGTCTTTAGCTGTATGTTATATAGTCACTGACAGTCTGTTAATGTAAAGAAAGGAATGCCATAAAATTTAGAATGGCACCAGATAATTCATCCCTGGCAATAAAACGATTGACTTAAATCTTGTAGAAGGGCAGAATACCAAGAAATAGTTTTGTTTACATAGATTAGGGGAACAATACCTCAGTAAGTAAGTTAGGCCATTTGAAGGAAACAACTTGAAGATAGAGTCTGGAGTACATTAACAGAGCGTAAGACAACATTTCCATACGAAAAATAAATGTATTGGTTAACTGAAGGTTTGAGAGTAGTTAGCTTTTGGTCACACCAGGTGTCATGGCAATACAACATGTTAAGAGAAACCTCCTTTTAAATTTGTATAGAGAAGGAAAAACATATCACTGGTTTGTTTCTTCCTGCTACTTAAGAGAGATAAAAATATCTGGCCCTTGCAGCCTCTTCAATCCGTTTGGAGACCCCTGGCCTTCCTGCCTGTTACCTTCTTACTACCACACAATTGCACTCATTTCACGTGTTAGCAAAGCAGTGCTCAAAATTCGCCAAACTAGGCTTCAACAGTACATGTACTGACAACTTTCAGATGTTCAAGCTGGATTTAGAAAAGGTAGCGGAAACAGAGATCAAATTGCCAGTATTCATTGGAGATCATAGAAAAGGCAAGAGAATTCCAGCAAAAAAAATCTACTTCATTGAGTATGCTAAAGCCTTTGACTGTGTGGATCATAAAAAACTGTGAGAAATTCTTAAAGATATGGGAATACTGGACCACTTTACCTGCCTCCTGAGATACCTGTATGCAGATCAGAAAGCAACAGTTAGAACTGGATATGGAAGAATGGACTGGTTCCAAAATAGGAAAGGAGTATGCTAAGACTGTATATTGTCACCCTGCATATTTAACTTATATGCAAGTACATCATGCAAAATGTGGGGCTGGATGAAGCACAAGCTGGAATCATGGTTGCTGGGAGAAATACCAATAACCTCAGATATGCAGACGACAACACCCTCATGGCAGAAAGCTAAGAGGAACTAGAGAGTCCCTTGATGAGGGGGAAAGAGGAGAGTGAAAAAGCTGGCTTAAAACTCAACGTTCAAAAAGTAAGATCATGGCCTCTGGTCCCATTACTTCATGGCAAAGAATTTAGGAAACAATGGAAACAGTGACAGGCTTTATTTTCTTGGGCTCCAAAAATCACTGCAGATGGTGACTTCAGCCATGAAGTTAAAAGACACTTGCCCCTTGGGAAAAAATCTGTAACAAAACTACACAGCATATAAAAAGCTGAGATATTACTTTCCCAACAAAGATCCATATAGTCAAAGCTTTGGTTTTTCCAGTACTTATGGATGGATGTGAGAGTTGTATTATAAAGCAGGTTGTGTGCCAAAGAATTGATGCTTTTGAACTGTGGTGTTGGAGAAGACTCTTCAGAGTCCCTTGGACTGCAAGGAGAACAAACCAGTCAATCCTAAAGGAAATCCATCCTGAATATTCATTGGAGGGACTGATGCTGAAGCTGAATCTCCAATACTTTGGCCCCCTGGTGGGAAGAGCTGACTCATTGTAAAATATACTGATGGAAGCAAAGAGCCAACTCATTGGGAAAGACTCTGAAGCTGCAAAGATCGAAGGCAAGCTGAGAAGGGAACAACAGAGGAAATGATGGTTGGATGGCTTATCTGACTCAATGAACATGAGTTTGAGCAAATTCCAGGAAATAGTGAAGCACAGGAAAGCCAGTGTACTGCCACCCACCGGCTTACAAAATGTCAGACAAAGTGGCTGAAAAACAAGAACAAAGCAGGTGCTGGACCTGCTTCACAAGGTGAACAGTCCCCTCCACCTGAGGTACACTGGGGAGTTGGCCCCATTCCAGCTGGAGTCACAGGACTATCTCTCCACCTCTCTTAGGCCCAATTGGTCCCTCTGCACACAAGGGCAATGGAAGAACCAGCCCTCAGAGTGAATGTGGGGACTAAGTGGTTCCTTCCTGGAAAGTTTCAAAGTGCTTTCTGGGGACCTGGCCCCATGGAAAAATCTGCTGGGGGGGCTGTGATTGTACTTAGTCATCATGTTCCTCCTCCCCTCAAGGAAGTCTCTGTCTCAGTTGTCTCTGGCCTTTGACCTAGGGCTAAACTGATTCCCATTTGCAAGGTGAATTGTGAGAGGTGATCACAACTCCCAAGGGGGAGTGATCAATATTGCCCCAGGTACTCGGATGGGGCTGGTTGGGCTCATTCATTCTTGAAATATACAGGAAGGCCCACAAGGTGCAGGCACTTTTCTAGGAATGACCATCATGTAATACATTGGGTAGACAGCAGTCCTGCCCTCCTGGGCTTCCATTCTCCCAGGGTCACATGGTCACACTGGCCATCACATCTGGGCGTTTCTCTAGTGATTTCCATGTGACGCCTTCCTGGCCTCCTCTAGGTGTGGATGCACCCTCTTTTACTCTGAAGAGGACAGTGGACTCCTGCACCAGCTGAAAGTGTGAGTGGGACTTTGATTCGAGAAGGAGGGACTCAGTTTTCCAAAGAACCACAAAGTGAGATGAGACATGGAAAACTGGCCTCTGAACAGGCAAGAGCAGAAGGCAAAAATTCCCAGGCCTACAGGGATTCCCGGGAGCTCAGTGTGGAAGGAAGGCCAGGTCTCTGACTCTTCTGCCCACCTGACTCCCCCCAGGGCCATGTCAACCATCGTGGGTACCTAGCTGTATCATTAACCTGAGGGTTTCCACCAGCGCCCAGAGTTTACCTGCCTGAAGATGCTACTGGCTTTTAAATAGAGCTCAGCATGCCTAACTCAGACCTGGAGCACCAAACCCTACATTTCCTGGCACAGCTGGAGACCCTGGAGCCCACTGAGGCAGAGGGGGATGTGACGGGAGCAAATGAGGATGGGAGGGAGCTGAACTGCACAGAGCAGAACCTTCTGAGGGTGGACCTGGGCCAGGAGCAGTGAGGAAGCTAAGATCACTATTGCCCTGGACTGCAGTCTGGGAAGACTTTCTGGGGCTGGTATCTTCGAGAGATCATTGAGTGGCAGTGAGAGGCTTTCGTTTCTCTTTTTGGGGACACTTGGAAATGCAGTCCTCTTGGTATTTTCTCTCCTTGGAACTACAGCACCAGCTCCAGAACAACCTCTGGAAACATCTCCAGACCTGGAGCCAACTACAACTCTACTGCCCACCAGAGCTCCAGAATTAGAGCAAGTCCATTTTTGGTAATTTTTTTAATGTATACTAAATTGTTTATGATATAAAGTTCACTTAAAATTTAATAGTTTGATTATCTTAGATTGTACATGTAAATTACAATAAGTTCATTCACAATGTTACATAACCCTATTAAATGTCTATTTGAGAACATTTTCATTGCTAAATAATATTCCATTCAGGAACCAGCACATTTGGCTTTCATCTGTTGATGGACATTAGAGTTTTCACCTTTGGGCTCTTCTGAACAGTGGTGCTCTGAGTACTTGTGTACAGGCATGCAAATATTCATATGCATTTGGGTATTGATGTAGGAGGGGAATTTATGGATTGACTGAAAACTGTAGGCTTGTCCTTTTGAGAAACTGCTGAAGTGTTATATACAGTGGTTGTAACCATTTGACAGAGAAGGCACTGGTGACCCACTCCAGTACTCTTGCCTGGAAAATCCCAAGGATGGAGGAGCCTGATAGGCTGCAGTCCATGGGGTCGCTGAGAGTCAGACAGGACTGAGCGACTTCACTTTCACTTTTCACTTTTATGCATTGGAGAAGGAAATGGCAACCCACCTCCGTGTTCTTGCCTGGAGAATCCCAGGGACAGCGGAGCCTGGCAGGCTCCCATCTAGGTGGTCGCACAGAATCAGACATGACTCATGCGACTCAGTAGCAGCAGCAGCAGTACCATTTGATAACCCCCAGAATTTAGGTGTATAATTTTGCACTTCTTTATTTGTATTGCAGTTTCCTTTCTCTCCGTCCTTCTCTCTTTCTGGTCCCTCACTCTAAGGAAGAAGCCTGTATATTACAAGTTGCCATATGAAGAGGCATCTGTGGTTTAGCATTGAGACCATGACAGAGGAGCTCTTGGGTCCTGACTCAATGAGTTCACAATCCTAAACCCCAGGGAGACACTGGCAGAGGCCTCCAGGTGCATAATGGTCAATTCCTGGTCCACAGATAGTGTGAGATAATAAATGATTGTTGCTTAAGTCACTCAAGACTGGCTAATGTTGTCACACAGAATGGACCACTCACACAGCCATCCAGCATTCAGGCCCTGGCCCCTCCCTCCCCACTGTCCCCTACTGTCCTCCCAAGCTCCCACCAGCCACACTACTTCCTCTGGCTTCATCTCTGGACAAACACAAGTGTATGTGTGTCCATACACTTGTGCCTTCTTCTGGGATAATTATCCCCAGATGTGTGAATGGTTGGCACATTCTCATTACCCTGCTGTTGACAGATATGTCCCCTCAGTGAAGACCCTCATGACCACACTCTGGCATCTACTGTTTTTCAACATAGAACTTGCTTCCTTCTGTGTTTCTCCACTTCCCCCTCCAGACTGTGACCCTGGTTCTTCTTTTCATCACAGCCCCCACTAGATGCTCAGGGCACAGCTGATAATTGAATAGATAAGAGGCTCCATTCCTCCACTGAGAAGCTTGGATGCTAATAGGAGGAGGTATAGGCCAGGTCAGGAGCAGGGGAATTTGTAGGAGTGCAAGTGACACTCTGCTCGCCCAAGTACTGGACACATCACCACTTTGGTGGGAACCAGTGATACTAAACACCAAGCAGGGAAAGCACAGCACAAACCACACCTCTGAGAGACTTCAGGACACCAGCATTCCTTGGG
Organism: Hydropotes inermis; assembly: GCA_020226075.1. Classification (NCBI taxonomy): domain Eukaryota; kingdom Metazoa; phylum Chordata; class Mammalia; order Artiodactyla; family Cervidae; genus Hydropotes; species Hydropotes inermis. Next base: position 200,418 of record CM035286.1, on the reverse strand, counting down.
CCCCAGGAGGGAATGTGACAGGATACACAGGAACCAGGGGGTTTGAGAGGGACCTTGAAGAGGACCCTCCACCTCCTCTTGTCCACTTCAGCCGTGGGGTGTCTAATTCCCTTCAGATGATTCCTCACCACAGCCAGTACAGATGTTCTGATCTTGACTCCATATGAGGTCCATCAAGGTGGTCTTTGCCTCAGTCCAAGGAAAAACAATGCATGTTTCTGTCACTGTTGCCACCCCAAGGTCCACCACACTCCTGACCCCACTCCCTATGGTCCCTTCCTCTGATGTGTGTCAGTGCATGCTTGTGCGCACACCCAGAGAATCTACTCCACATTGCCAAAATATCCTGGGGTCTGAGGACCTCTAATCCCACAGCAAATATGTGGCAGGGAGACAGCCCTAGCCTAGGAGATCCTAACTCTCCCTTCATCTGAAGACTCTGCCCCTGTCAAGGCTGATTAGTAGTAAAACACACACAGACTAAATAAAATTTCACAGGCTAAAACGTAATGACTGAAAATTTATAGAAGCAATATATAATTTTGGTACCTATTACCTGACTCAGTTGACCATGTAGAGATTATTATTCTTAAAAAATTCTTACAAAGACAGAATCTACAGTCATGAGATTATGATTAGTATAAGAAAACTTGACATTTATTTTTTTTAAAAAAACTGATATCAAGTCAAACACTTTAAGGAAATGTAAAATAAGGATATTCCAGCCAGAAGTCCTGAGGCTGACAAACGCGCCTCCCTGCCCCCACCTACCCTGGAGAGAGTGGGCAGGAATGAGTGGCTGCAGGTGTAAGTTCCCAGCCGTGAGTGGTTGCAGGTGAGAGTTCCCAGGTGTGAGTGGCCACAGGTGCGAGGGTGGAGGCACACGGATGCCTGAGCTCCCAATACCGGTCCTGAGGGAAGGGAAGTTGGAGACTTGGTTGGTCCCCACTGTGAAACGCCCCAGACCTGGGAGCAGCGCAGACACAAGTAAGTGCAGCTCTACCTAGAGCCCCTCACCGCATGCCCCCGCCTGCCCAGCGGCCAGCGGCCCGGACTCTTCCTCCCTCGAGGACCACGGTCCTCTCTTGTCCTCGGCTCAGGGGTCACCGGTACCGGCCGCAGGCTGAGGATGCTGGGCCGGGGCCACAAGGCAGTTGTGGAGTGGTGGGCACCCTGCGCACTCACACCCCTCCCTGCTCGGTGGCCCTCGACCGCGAGGGGCGCACTCTATTTCTGTGGGCCCCACCTGGACCCGGTCACCATAGGCTCGCGTGTTCATGACAGGGAGATGCAGCCGAGGATCCGATGTTGGGGCCGCGGGGTGCACGTCGGGCGCTGTGTCTCGGCAGGTGTGGAGAGGTCTCTGCTCCTGGGATGCGCACGGGTAATGGGGGTGCACAGCTCGGGCATCCTGTTTGCTGGCCGCCGTCAGTGGGTGTTCTGACGGGACTCTGTGCTCTTTCCTAAAGCCTTCTGGAGGATCCACTACAAAGGTTAAAGTTCACTTTCAGGGTTTTGAGGCTTTATTGAGGGGTGCTGACTCTAAGAGTGCTTCCTAGAGGGCAGTTTGTGACATACTAACTTCTAAGCAAACTTTGAAATAAAACTATTCCCACCTTATTGTTTTGGGGTATGGTGAATAGTTTTTCTTTATTACGTTAGAGTTTTCAAGCCTAACAACTTTTGGCGACTTTTGGAGAAGCTGCTCTGCTCTTAAGTTAAATGGTGACGGTTTTGTTGCTAAGTCGTGTCCCAACTCTCGAAACCCCATGGACTGTAGACCTTCAGGCTCCTCTGTCCCTGGAATTATCCAGGCAGGAATACTTGAGTGGGTTGCCATTTGCTTCTCCTGTAGATCTTCTCGACCCAGGAATCGAACCCAAGTCTCTGGAATTGTAGGCAGATTCTTTACCAACTGACCTACTAGGGACGCTCCTAAGATAAATGAGCATTTAAAAAAATACTTCTTTGAGCAGTTACCATAGATGCTCAAATATTTGAGAATTCTAGTTATAGTAATGGGCGTGGTTTCTTTGGTTTTTTGTTTTTTTGTTTGGTTTTGGCCTTTGGTTATTTTTTGTTGGTTCGCTGGTTTGGGTTTTTTTGGATTTCTTTGGGGTTGGGGGTCGGGGTAAAGTTTGCATTAGGAAGAGATATATCCAAATCAGGAGAAATGTTTACTTCATGGTATTCTGGTATGCAGTGTTGCAGTTTAAAGTATGTGATCCTGGTTAAATCTTAGATTGGCTCCAGCAAATGGATATTTTTATTGAGAATAGTTTGGGTTTGTCCTGTGGGTTTTTACATGTGTTTTTTTTTTTTTTTAGTACAATCTGCTTATTTAGCATGCTTAAAATCATAATAGATTGTAGTTAACACTGGTGGTTGGTGCAAGGAACACTGCTTTGTAACACAGAGATGGGTTGTCTTTTTGCACAGAAATTTTTTCTTGAGTTAGTAAATTTCCATGTAAAACTCTCAGGAGTGACTTTTGCTATATCAGTTTGCTCTCTGTAATGAGGAATAAAGCATATCATTTCACTGTTGAAGATAATGGCATATATTATAAAGATAGGAATCTGGTACATAAAAGGAATTCGAGCTTTGAGTTTGGTGAATAAGTGTCCTCAATGAAACAGCTTGTCTCTGTGAAGAGTAGAAGTGTGATGCCCACATGGTGATGACCAGGGTTATTTCCCTACATTGAATAACAAGAGGAAGGGGAGGAGACAGAGTGATTTTTAGAAGAATTGATGTTCATTTATCAACCATGTACCCTCGTTTCTTGCTGTTTGTTAATTCCCAGAGAAATTAAACACGTGGTTCCTAACCAGGATATTTGAATGGGAAAGGTCCTTTCAGTTCCCAGGCAAGTAACTGAATCCATTGTAAACGCGTTCATCTGCCTGTACCTTGGAAGTAACACTTCTCTAGTGGATGAAGTGGGCAGAAAAGGAGGGTGGTGGAGTTTTTTGGGGCAAGTTTTCCAAAAGTTGGAGCAAAAGTGAATCACTTTCTTCAAAGGAACAGACTCATTAGATAGGAGAATTTGGACCTTAAGGTCTTTTGCAACATCATGTAGCTTGTTAGCAAAAATAATCCAGACCATAGAAAAATCCACATGGTCAAATGCTTATTGAATGAAAAGTAATGAAAGAAAAAGAAACTTCTGAAGATTTTTAATATCTGGTATTTGACCCAGATCAGTTGACTTAGTACAAATAAAAGTCAGTAAAGAAATCTTCCAGAGAGAGAATTTAGTCATTTAGCTGTGATGTGGACAAGAAACCTGCTATTTATTCATTAAAAATTAATCCCAACTAAAACACTTTGTTAATTAGAGATAAATATGGATAAACTACAAGCAGATTACTATGCTGTGTTTTCAAAGCAGGATCAAGGAATTAAAAGTTACTGAAGTTTTCTCTGCAAAGTACATTCTCAACATTATTTTTCAAATATTCTAATTCTGATTGCAGTGTGTATGAATCTCAGAGTAAAAACTGTTGAGGAATTGATATTATTTGAGGTGAAAAGGCTGATTCAGAAGAGCAGGGTTAAATTAGAGGGTAAAACTGTCAGTAATACAAATTGATGTATGTCATTTTTAATGTACTAGATTGAGGGCAATTTAAGTCGATCATACAATTAGCATAATTGTGTGTATAAAGGTTTATGCTAAATTACCACACAACTACCCAAATTTCAGCAGTACAACGTATGTTTCCCACATCACATCACTGGGTGGGTATTCACTTTGGGGAGACTGCATTCCTTCAGATGGTCATTCAGGAACCCAGACTCTTCCCATGCTATACTGTGTCCATTCCCTTAGACCTCATCCCCATCTGCATCCATCAGCAGAGGAGGCAAGAATATGGAGAAATGCATATGGAAGTTTATGATGAGCCAGTTCTGGAAGGATACAGGCCAGTTTCTCTGCTGCTCTTTTGGCCACAATTCATTTCTGTGGCCAAAAAAGCGACTGGGAAATCTTCTGACTGTTCTCCCCAGGAAGGGAGAACAATTAAAATTGTCAGCAACCATGAATAATTCATTTTGATTTAATTAGTTTTCAAATATTTTTTGGCTGTTTCCCATACACCAAACACTGCACTAAGTGTGACCTTAGAATTGATTGAGCAGCATCTTGATCTTGGAGGAGTTCTGAATCCTCAGGAGAGAAGACAGAGTATGAAGTGTCTGCCATCCTAGGAGAAAGGGATTAAGAGAACCTGCTTCGAAAGTTCAGGGAATGATTCTAGATTTGAAAGCTGCCTAGAAATGATAGGATTTGGATTCCACTTTCAGAGATGTTCAAGATATGATTGTGAAGCAAGCTGGCATCAGGAGCTGTAGAAACAGGTCCTGCGATATAGGGTATCATAAAGAATACTATGTGGTCATTGTTCACTTGCTAAGTTGTGCTGGACTCTTTGTGATCCCATGGACTGCAACACATCAGGTTCCTCTGTATTCCACTACCTCCTGGAGTTTGCTCAAATATATGTCCGTTGAGTCGGTGATGGTATCTAACTAACTCATCCTCTGTGTCCCCCATCTCCTTTTGATTCCAGTCCCTCCCAGGATCACAGTCTTTTCCAATGGCTTTCCATATCAAATGGCCAAAATACTGGAGTATTAGCATCAGTCTTTCCAATGAATATTGAGGGTTACTTTCCTTTCCGTTTGAATATTTGTATCTCCTTGCAGTCCAAGGGATTCTCAAGGTCTTCTCCAGCACCACAGTTCAAAAGTATCAGTTCTTTGGCACTCAGCTTTCTTTACTGTACAACTCCTACATCTGTATATGACTACTGGAAAACCATAGTTTTCACTATATGGACCTTTGTTGGCAAATTGATGTCTCTGCTCTTTAATAGGCTGTCTAGGTTTGTCAGAGCTTTCCTACCAAGGCCTAAGTGTCTTTTAATTTCCTGACTGCTGTCACCATCTGCAGTGTTTTGGAGCTCAAGAAAAAAAAATCTGTCACTGCTTCCACTTTTCTCCCTTCTATTTCCCATGAAGTAATGAGGCCAGATGCCATAATCTTCGTTTTTTGAATGTTGAGTTTCAAGACAGATTTTTCATTCTCCTTTTCACCCGTATCAAGAGGCTCTTTAGTTCTTCTTCACTTTCTGCCATTAGAGTGGTATCACCTGTATTTCTGAAGTTGTTGATATTTTCCCAGCAATCTTTCTTACAGCTTGTGATTCACCCAGCCTGGCATTTCACATGATGTACTCTGCATGGAAGTTGAATAAGCAGGGTGACAATATACAGCCTTGTCATACTCCTTTCCCAATTGGGGACCAGTCTCTTCTTTCATGTTTGATTCTAGCTGTTGTTTCTTGACCCACATACAGGTTTCTCAGGAGTCAGGTAAGGTCGTCTGATACTCTCATCTCTTTAAGAGTTTTCACAGTTTTTGTGATCCACAGAGTCAAAGGCTTTAGCATAGTCAGTGAAGCAGTAGTAGATGATTTTCTGAAACTCCCTTGCTTTTACTATGATCCAATGATGTTGAGAATTTGATCTCTGGTTCTTCTGCCTCTTCAACACCCAGCTTGTACATCTGGAAGTTTCCAGTTCATGTACTGTTCAAGCATGATTTGAAGAATTTTGAATATAACCTTAGAGGAGCGAGTAAACGTTTACAGTAGTTTGAACATTCTTTCGCATTGACCTTCTTTTGAATTTAAATGAACACTGACCTTTTCCAGTCCTGTGGCCACAGGTGATTTTTTTTTAATTTGCTGATACCTCAGGTGCAGCATTTTAACAGCACCGTCTTTTAGGATTTTGATTAGCTCAAGTGAAATTTCGTCACCTCCACTAGCTTTGTTTGTAGTAAGCTTTGCTAAGGCCCACTTGACTTCACACTCCATTATGTCTGGATCTAGGTGAGTGCCTACACCATCGTTACCATGGTCATTAAGACTTTTTTCTATAGCTGTGTGTATTCTTGCCACCTCTTCTTAATCTCCTCTGTTTCTATTACGTCTTTACATTTCTGTCTTTTATAGTGTTTTATTGTGTCCATTTTTGCATGAAATGTTCACTTAAATCTCCAATTTTCTTAAATATTATGTAGCATTAAAGTCACATTTTCTAAAATTACAAATGGATGGAATAACTACACTCATATTAAGTGAAAAAGAGACCAGTAAGTTAAGGTAATTCCATTTTTTCGAATTCAGTGTAAATTTAGATAAAATCATATGTATATTTTGAATGATAGTATTGTAATTTTCTTAACTATTTTATTAATATAAACAGAAATGTATCATAAATTGCTTTGATAGACTAATTTCAATCCACCACACACAGAGCTGGGTGTAGACAGGTGATCCTAGCAGGTTCCCACCATCTCTCTGCTGGTGAGTTGGCAACAACCTCCTCTCTCCTCTCTGCTGTGGACCCAGGTCCTGGATCAAGCCCTCAAGACAGAGTGAAGACACACATCCACAAAACACTGAGCCTTACAGAGTTTGCTTTTCTCTAACCATAAGATCGTGAATGTGGCAAGTGTAAATGTTGACTTCTTTTGCTGAGAAAATCATGGAGCCATGCAGCACTGCTGCCATTTCAGAAAAAAGCCACCAGAGGGCAGTGTGGCTGCTTCTGACATACTGTCTCATTCAAAACTAATCCAAGTTCGCCTCCATCAGAACACGTTTTATAAACTTACAGTACCTGTGTAAGGTATACTGATTTGCTTTTCTTCTTTAATCTTATTTGGAATTTAATGGGAATTCACTACAAATAACAATCATAGAGTGAGCCACTGACTACGTTTTACCTTGTGACATGTAGACATGCAAAATTATGTATCCAATCCCGTCTTCGTCCACCTCTGTCCCTTCCTCTCTATATCCATCTATAAACATCTGTGTAAACCATTTTTTGATAATCTGCATACCATATCAGATATTTTTCAATCATGTTCCTATTGTTTGTGATGTGAATGTTTCAGTAGTAAGTTGGCTGCTTATAAGACAGTGAGAAGCAGTGTGAAGGTGAGAAGTAGGTCTCAGTGGGAGTCATCCAAACGGGGAGATCTGCTCAGCACAGCCAGGGTGAGGTCCATCCACACTGTCTCCTATCCTTAAAGCACTGAGTCTACCCTCTTGGGGGAACTTTGCTAAAATTTTGATTATTTTGAGGAACATCAGGGTTAAGATAATGAGTGATGGTTGTAGTAATTCTGGGAGAGAGATAAGGTTATGATGTTAATGACCTGGTACTCTGCCTCCAACAACCTTCATTCTGTTATCACCACTGCTCAGCCCTCTGGGAGCAGAGACTGCACCTTTAGTTTGACTGTTACAGCCCTCCAGCCCAGTACTAGGCAAAGTAGATGTGCCAGTACTGCTGAATAAATGCATTTTGTATCAGGACCTCACAGATTTGAGAATGTATTTGAAACTGGGATACTCCCAGACCTGTCCCAATGGAAGGTCATCATAAATCAGCTACCTCCTCAGTGGCCAGGCCCTGTATACCTGCTGGCTAGGTATTTCTCAGATGCAATCTTACCATGTTCTCTGACTCCTCTCATGCGCTTTGGCCTCCTTAATTGTCCTGCTGTGTGGCTCTCCACTCTAGGGCTCAGGGCTCACCTCTTATTCCCTTCAGGATTTAATGTCAGAATAGTAGATTCTGTGGAGCTAACACTTAATGATGGTCTTTGGTTGACAAGTCAATAATTATATGGACAAGGATAACTTCGACATGACTAGCTTTTTACTTATTCGTTTATGCCTGTACTCTGTCTTCATTGCACAGGCTTTTCTCTAGTTGTGGTAAACAGCAGCTACTCTGTAGTTGTGGTGTGGGGGCTTCTCACTGCAGTGGCTCTTCTTGTTATGGAGCAGGTCGTCTAGAGGATTCATTCTAGTTTCAGGAGTTGCCGCATGTGGGCTCAGTAGTTGCTGTTCCGGGGCTCTAGAGTACAGGCTCAATAGTTGCGGTGCATGGGATTAGTTGCTTCAAGGGATGTGGGATTGAGCCTGTGTCTCCTGAATTGGCAGGGAGATTTTCAACCACTGAGCCACCAGCAAAGCCCATAACTGTATTGTAATGGTGTTGTTTTCCTTGAACAGTTAATTTTAAACATGATGGCATAAAAGAAATGTTTTTTCTCTGAAGTCAGCATAGTTGCTGAATATTAGCCTTTCTCTGATGGTGCTGTAAAAGACCTGATACACGCCAACAGAAACACAAGTAAATTGTGTCATGTTATAATGTGGTATAGCGTAGTACAACTCTAAAGGCTTCTGTTATCCATTTGTGCTAGAGTAATTGTTTACTGGATATGAATATTGACCTGTCAAATTTCTCATGCTTTGATGAAACTCAATGCTTTTTTCCTACACTAAATACCAGGATAAAGAGTTCAAGACAGAATAATTTTAAGATGAATTGTTCATTTCCCCACCATGGACTGGCTTTTCTTGATGTTTCTTTGTTCCCAGAGAAATGAGAGATGTGGTTTCTAACCAGGATATTTGAGAAGAAAAGATTCAGTTCCTCAGGAGGTGACTGGGAACCATTTGATTGCTTTCATCTGTGTAGACCTTGGAAGCAGATGAGAGAAAATTCTTTTCTATTTTCAAATGAAGTGGAGAGACCAGAGGGTGGACTCTTTGGGAAAAAGTTCAAAAGGGTGAATCAAAACTGAGTATGTGACAAACAAGAGTATCTCTCATCAAAGAAGTATGCCTATTGGACACCCACAGATTGACCTAGGGACACGTGGGCCATCATGGTGATTTCTAGGAAAAATAATCAACGTCAATGAAAACTCCACATGGTATAAATGTGTTACTAACTGAAAATCAATGGTCAGTTGACCATCAGTTGACCAAGTACAAATAATGACCATAAAGAAATCTTACAAAAAGAAGAAACTCTTAAAAAGGCACATCTATAAATCATAAATTATGATTTAGATAAGAAACCTTGCTATTCATTTGAAAAAAAATTATCCCAAGTAAAACTGTTACAGTAAATTAAAAATAAATAGTAATAACCAGGTCAGGGGTGCTGAGGATGGAAGGTGGTTGCAAGGTCCAGCTCCATCTCCAGAGAGTGCACAGGCGTGAGTGGAGGCAGGTGCGAGGGTGGAGGCGTGGCGACACCAGAGCTCCCAGGACCCTTGCTGAGGGAAGGGAAGGTGGAGCCTGGGTCAGTCCCCAGTGCCAGATGCCCTGGCCCAGGGAGCAGCGCAGACAAGAGTAAGTGCAGCTCTATCCCCAGCCCCTCACCTCACGCCCCTGCCTGCCCAATGGCCAGCGGCCCCGACTCCTCCAGCCCAGAGGAACACGAGCCTCACTCGGTCTTCAGCTCTGGGGTGTCTGCCCCCAGCCGCAGGGTGAGGACACTGGGATGGGGCCCCAAGGAGGTCATGGACTGGTGGGCGCCCCATGCGTTTACAGCCCTCCCTGCCCAGCACTTCTCGAGTCTCCTCTCGGAGGGGCTGCCGCATAACCACGGGAGGCGGCCTCTGGGTCTGCAGATGCTTCCTGGGCCCCGTCACTGATGGCACGAGGATCCGGGATGAGGGGTGCCGCCAAGGAGCGCGAAACTGGGGCTGCCAGGTGTGTGTCGGGAGCGCTGGGTGCGCAGGTGTGAAGGGTTCTCTGCTCTGCGGATGCGTGCCGGTGATGGGGGTACACAGCTCGGTGATCCTGTTTGCTGGCCGCCGGCAATGGGTGTTCAAATGGGACTCCCTGCTCTTTCCTAAAGCCTTCTGGAGGATCAGCTATAAAAGGTTAAAGTGCACTTTCACATTGAGTGTTTTCAGGATTTATTAACTGACTGACTAATTCACTGAGTGCTTCCAGGAGGGTAATTCGTGACATCTTAACACCTAAGCAAAGTTTCAAGTAAAAGTATTTCCTACCTTTGAATGTTTTTGTGTATGGAGGGCTTTTTGAACATTTTGTTTTTGTTTCTGTTCATTTTTTCCAGCAAAAGAGCATTGACAAATGGCATTACTCTAAGTTAAAGGAGCATTTAAAATTTTTATTTCTGCACAGTAATCATAGATGCTAAAGTATTATCAAATTCTAGCACATACAAAGCCCTCAGTTGTTGTTTGGTAAATTTTTCTTGAAGGTAAGGCTTTGGAATCCAGAGAAATGTTCATTTCATGAAATTGTGGTGCACCGTTTTGCAATTCTGAATACCTAATCCATGGGGATTCTCAGTTTTTTTCCAGAAAATGCATATTTTGTCTGAGAATACTTTGGGTTTTGTTCTGTGGTTTTTTACGTGCTGTTTGTTGGTACCTACATGAGTTTAGTTCAGTTCAGTCACTCAGTCGTGTCAGAATCTTTGCAAACTCATGAATCGCAGCACGCCAGGCCTCCCTGTCCACCACCAACTTCTGGAGTTTACTCAAACTCATGTGCGTGAAGTGGTGATGCCATCCAGCCATCTTGTCCTCTTTCGTCCCCTTTTCCTCCTGCCCCCAATCCCTCCCAGTGCCAGGGTCGTTTGCAATGAGTCTTTTCCAATTTTCCAGGGTCTTTTCCAATTACTTTGCATAAGGTGGCCAAAGTATTGAAGTTTCAGCTTCAGCACCAGTCCTTCCAACAAACACCCAGGACTGATCTACTTTAGGATGGACTGGTTGTATCTCCTTGCAGTCCAAGGGACTCTCAAAAATCTTCTGCAACACCACACTTTAAAAGCATCAAGTTTTCAGTGTTCACCTTTCTTCACAGTCCAGCTCTCGCATCCATACATGACCACTGGAAAAACCATAGTCTTGATTACATGTACCTTTGTTGGCATAATAATGTCTCTGCTTTTTAATATGCTACCTAGATTGGTCATAACTTTCCTTCCAAGCAGTAAGCATCTTTTAATTTCATGGCTGCAATCACCATCTGCAGTCATTTTGGAGCCCCCCAAAATAAAGTCTGACACTGTTTCCACTGTATTTCCGATGAAATGATGGGACCAGAGGCCATGATTTAGTTTTCTGAATGTTGAACTTTAAGACCACGTTTTCACTCTCCTCTTTCACTTTCATCAAATACCAGACCATGTGACCTGCCTCTTGAGAAACCTGTATACAAGTCAGGAAGCAACAGTTAGAACTGGACATGGATCAACAGACTGGTTCCAAATAGGAAAAGGAGTACCTCATGGCTTTATATTGTCACTCTGCTTATTTAACTTATATGCAGAGTACATGGTGAGACATGCTTGGCTGGAAGAAGCACAAGCTGGAATCAAGATTGCTAGGAGAAATATCAATAACAGATATGCAGAAGATGTCACCGTTATGGCAGAAAGTGAAGAGGAACTAAAAAGGCTCTAGATGAAAGTGAAACAGGTACCTACTTAGGAGGCTTCAAAACAATCTAATTAAAACTAGTGATTGGTCCAAAGTACTATGCTTTGTAACACAGAGATAGGTTGTCTTTCTCTATCGAAATTGTTTTTTGAGTTAGCACATTTTTCCCTTGAAACAGTCAGGAATGACTTTTTATAACCCTGCAGTTCTGACTCTGATAATTAGGAAGTACGTTGTTTCACTGTTGAAGATAATGGCAGACATTTCAAAGATGGACAACAGGTACACAAGAGAAATTCGAGTACTAAGTTAGGTGCATTGGTGTCCACAATAAAACTGAGTTTCTCTTCTAAGGGAAAAAGAAGGAAAACCACCTGGTGATGACCACGGGCTCTTTCCATACACCAAACACCCAGAGGAAGGGGAGAAGTTAGAGTGATTCTCAGATGGATGGGCCATTTTTCTTTTTCATTTACCAACCACAGACTTCCTTTTCTTGATGTTTCTTGATTCCCAAAGAAATTAGAAGTGTGGTTCCTTACCAGGATATTTGAATGGGAAAGATGCTTTCAATTCCTAGGCAGGTCACAAGATCCATTGTGTAGCTTTCATCTCTCTGAACCTTGTAAGTAGCTCTGAGTCATTTTCTCTATTCAGTTAGGCAGAAAGGGAGAGTGGTGGAGCCTTGGGGGGTGCAAATGTTCCAAAAGCTGGACTAAAACTTAATCACTCTCTTCAAAGAAATAGATTGGATGCCAGAATTTTGATCTTAAGGCCTCTTGCAACATTACGGAAATCATTTGTAGTGGAAGTATCCACACCATATAAAACTCCATGAGATCAAATGTATTATTGACTGAAAATTGATGAAACGAAAAGAACATTTTGAAATTATCTGATAGCTGATATTTGACCCAAGTCAGTCAACTACATACAAGTACTGATCACTAAAGAATCTCCCAAAAAGGATATTTATAGTCATTCAGCTGTGATGTGGTTAAGAAACCTGTCATTTACTTTTTTAAATGAATCCAAACTGAAATATTTTCAATTAGAAATAAATATGGATAAACCACAAATAGTTTGCTGTGCTGTGTTTTCAAATCAAGATCAAGGAATTAAAATCGCCTATTGAAGTTTTCTCTTGAAAATACTTTCTCTACACTGTATTTCAAATATTATTATAATTCTTATTGCAGTTTTTATTAAGTTCAGAATATAAAATTTTGAGGAATTGAAGTTCTCTTAGTTCAAATGACTGATTCAGAATTAACAAGGTATAACTGGATGTTAAAATTATTAATGGTACAAAACTTACTTTTGTTATTTATATGTACTGGATTTATGGCTATTTAAGTTCCTCCTATGATTAACATTTTTGTGGGTATAAGAGTTTATGCTGAATTATCAAATAAGTTAAAATTTCAGAAGCACATCACTCTGTTTCCCACAAGACAGTGCTGAGTGGGTGTTCACCCTGGTGAGACTGCACTTCCTCATGTGGTCATTCAGGAACCCAGACTTCTCCTATCCTTGGCCTCTTCCATCCCAAAGATGTCATCCCCATCTGTATTCATCAGCAGAAGGGGCAGGGACTTGGAGAAATGCCTGGGGGAGGTTGTAATAGGCCAGGATGCAACATCAATTTCTCTCCTACTTCATTGGCCATGATGTGGTCCTGTGGCCACAGAAGAAGCTGGGAAGTCTTCCAGTGGTGTGCGCCTGGAAGGGCAATGAATTTTCATGGAAAATCAACTTTGTCCATGTAGAAGTGAAATAGCAACACCCAAGGAAAAGTAAACATGAGAGAAGTTCCTTAAGAGAGCTTAGATAATGGACCCATTCTAGCTAACAGAGACCCCAAATAAAACAGAGTCATGCGGTCATAACAGACCTGAGATGAAGAACTGTTCTCTGAGTTCTTAGAAAAGCAGAACCAAAGCTCTGTAGAGTTCTGATTCTGCTAAGGGTCCTACCAGTGAGCACTCTGAAGGAGAAGTTCTGTTGATCACCTGTCATGGCAGACTGCGGTCCAGCTGCAACGATTTGTGCTTAGGCTGAACAGGGCCATTTAACCCGCTTACAAGTCTCCCAGCTGAGCATTCTGGGGCTTTTGCTTTTTAAAACTTCTTCCCTCCCTTCAGCCCCGGGAATGTGCTTTCAGTTACAGGCAAGGATTGTCTGTTCCCAACTTGAAACTTTATGGACAGTATCCTGTACGTTTGCTTCAGGTAACACTGATTGTTTTCTGGAATTTATTTATAATTTTAGGATGACATCAGCAATAACAAGTAACACATTTAGAACTACTGTGTTTCAAATCTCTATTGAATATTTACCATACAATGTGCACTGTGCATAGAGAAGACTGAGAATTGACTGAGCATTGTCTTGGTCTGTGAGGAGTTCTTAAAGGAGAGGAGACATGGTATGAAGGGTCTGATGTCCTAGCAGAAAGGATGAAAGAGAACTTGCATTGAAAATTCAAGGAATGATACGAGATTTTGACAATGCCTCAAGCTGATAGGTTCTGGACTCCACTTTCAGAGATGAACAAGATATGTTCAGAGGAAGCTGGCATCAGGAGCTGTAGAAACAGGTCCTGTGATACAAGGTATCATATGGAATATTTGCAGCTATTAAGTTCACAGTTTTTAAATTTATAAACGGATAGAATAATTGCTCATATGAAGTGAAAAGGTCACCGGTAATATCAGGTAATCCCATTTTTTTATAAATGCTATGTAATTGTAGGTTAAATTATGCAGAGTATTTTGAATGAGAGTTTCCCAAATTTCTAACATATTTTATTAACATTATCAGAAGAACGCTATGAAAGTTCTTTGGTTAGATAGACTAATGTCTACGCTAGACACACAGAGCTGGGGTATAGGCAAGTGAGCCCACCCAGCAGGTTCCCACCCTTTCCCTGCAGGTCCCAAGATGTGGCTACCTCCTCTCTATTCTCTGTTGTTGTCATCCCAGGGCTAAACTTAAGGACTCAACCATCACTCTCTGAAATTCTGCAGTTGGAAAGTGATGTATTGTGTCATAGTCAAGACAACGATTTCCACTAGACGGCACCCCCCAAACATTGAGACTTGAAGAATTTGGTTTACTCTCATAGCAAGACTGTGAAGGTGGCAACTGATTGCCCTGCAGTGCTCCTGCTATTTCTCAAAGGGCCACCAGAGGTAAGTGTGTAGCTCCTTATGGAAAACACTGCAAGGAGATCCAACTAATCAATCCTAAAGGAAATCAATCCTGAATATTCATTGGAAGGACTAAGGCAGACGTGAACACTCCTGTAGTTTGGCCACCAGATGAGTAGAACTAACTTATTGGAAAACACCCTGATGCTAGGGAAGATTGAAGGCAGGAAGACAAGGGGACGACAGAGGATGAGATGGCTGGATGGCATCACTGACTCAATGGACATGAGTTTGTGTAGCATCTGGTAGTTGGTGATGGACAGGGAAGCCTAATGTGCTGCAGTCCATGCGGTTACAACGAGTCAGACATCACTGAGCCACTGAACAGACTGACTGCCCCATTCAAAAGAGTCCTTTTCAAGGTAAACTTCCTCAGAACATGTTTGATAACCTTAAGTGAATTTCTTTAAAATATATTGACATGCTTTTCATCTCCAGTTTCATTTGGAAACTAGTGAAAAGCCATTATAAGGAACACATATAAGGTGAGCCACTGTTTGAAGGTTGTCCCTTGTGACACATATGTGGCTCAGTTGCTCAGTCAAGGCCAAATTTTTGTGATCCCATGAACTACAGACCAGGCTCCTCTGTCCCTGGGATATTCCTGGCAAGAATACTGGAGAAGGTTGCCATTTCCTACTCCATAGGCATCTTCTCAACCCATGAGGGGAACCTGTATCTCATGTGTTTCCTGCGTTGGAAGGTGGGTTCTTTTCCATTGCACCAGCTGGATATCAATGGGTGAAATTCTGTTCCCGCCCTTTTGTTTCTTCTTCTCTCCACCTCATCCATCTATAGGTGATGATCTCTCTGAAACTCCTTTGGAAAATTTATGTAACATTATCAGAGATAGTTCTCAGTCATGTTGATCCCTCCTTGTGATGTCAGTGTTTGTGTAGCAAATCATCAGCTCCTATGACACTGGGTATGTCCCTGAGCCCTGGGAGACAGTGTTCAGATGTGCAGTAGTTCTCACTGGGAGTCAGTCCAGGGGTAGGTCTGCTCAGCACATCCAAGGCCAGCCCACATTTTCTTCTATCCCCAAAGCACTGAGAATGCTTCATTCCCCACCACGTATCTGCCCCACACCCAGGGAACTTGGCTAAAATCCTGTGTATACTGAGGAAGCATCAGGGCCAGAAGAATGAACAGTGGATTTAATCATTTTGAGATAGAGATAAGGATTATATGGCAAGTCTTATCATATGGCAAGTCTTATCTGTGTTTTCAGTTCTTATATTTATGTGTCATGATTCAGTCTTTTATTATTTTAAATTTTAATTATAACATCATTCTTTACAATGCTGTTAGTTTCCGCTGTGCAGCGAAGTGAATCAGTTATATATATACCCTCTTATTTTAGATTCTATTCCCATGTAGGTTATTACAAAGAATTGAATAGAGTTCACTGTGCTCTCCAGTAGATCTTTGTATATTTTATGTATAGTAAAGTGTATTTGTCAATCCTAACTTATCCTTCACCCTTCTTTGGTAACCATATGTATGTTCTCTACATCTGAGGCTCTATTTCTGTAAATAGGTTTACATGTACCATTCTTTTAAATTCCATATGTAAGTGACATCATATGATATTAGTCTCTCTATATCAGACTTCACTCAGTACGACAATCTCTAGGATCATCCATGTTGCACACATAGCATTATTTTTTTTCTTTTTAAGAGACGGTAATATTTCATTGTAAATATGAGCCACATGTTCTTTATCTATTCCTCCGTTGAGGAACATTTAGTTGCTTCTGTCTTCTGGCTATTGTAAATAGTGCTGCAACAGACTTTGGGGATAATGTATCTTTTCAAATTATGGTTTTCTCTGGATATATGCCTAAGAGTAACATTACTATATCGTATGGCAAGTCTTATTTTTATTCTTTTAAGAACCTTCATCCTGTCAGACACAACTGAGTGACTGAAATGAACTGATAATGTTTTCCATTGTGGCTGTACCAATCTATATTCTCACCAACAATATATGAGGCTTCCCTTTTTTCCACACCCTCTCCAGCATTTATTGTTTGCAGATTTTCTGATGATGGCCATTCTGACAGGTATGAGCTGATACCTCATTGTACTTTTGATTTGAATTTCTCTAATCCTTAGTGATGTTCAGTGTCTTTTCATGTTCCTCTTGGCCACCTGTATGCCTTCTTTGGAGAAATGTGTACTTAGGTTTTCCGTCTATTTTTTGCTTGTGGATACTAATTTGTTTTCTGTTTTGTAATGTTGAGCTGCAAGAGCTGTTGCATATTTGGAAGATTAATCCCGTGTTGCTCACTTCATTTGCAGATATTTTCTTCCTTTCTGTGGGCTCTTTTAATTGTGGCCCAGGGGTCAGTTTTTAAGTTTGGTTAGGTTGCATTTTTTAATTTTTGTGTTTATTTTCATCACTCTGGGAAGTGTCTTATAGAAGATCTTTCTGCAATTTATGTCAGAGAGTGTTCTGCCTATGTTTTTCTCTTATGTTTTTATAGTGCCTAGTCTTACATTTAGATCTTTAATCCACTTGGAGTTTATATTTATGTGTGGTGTTAGAGATTGTCCTGATTTTATTCTTTTACATGAAACTGCAGTTTTCCCAGCACTACTTATTGAAGAGACTGTCTTTTCTCCATTGCATATTCTTGTATATTTTGTCATAGATAAGGTAAAAATAGGTGTGTAGTTTTCTCTCTGGATATGTCTCTTGATTCAATTTCCAGTTAGCCTTTATAAACGTTCTTTACACAGCTCCAGCCACATCATGAGAAATGCTGGGCTGGATGAAACACAAACTGGAATTAAGATTGCTGGGGGAAATATCAATAACCTCAGACATGCAGATGAAACCACACCTACGGCAGAAAGTGAAGAACTAAAGACCCCTTGATGAAAGTAAAAGAGGAGAATGAAAAACTTGCTTAAGGCTCAACATTCATGAGACTAAGATCACGGCATCCAGTCCCATCACTTCATAGCAAATAGATGGGGACACAGCAACACACTACATTTTGGGACCCAGAATCCCTGCAGATGGTGACTGCAGCCATGAAGTTAAAAGACACTTGCTCCTATGGAAAAGTTATGACCAACCTAGACAACATGTGTAAAAGCAGAGACATTACTTTGCCAACAGAGGTCCATCTAGTCAAAGATGTGGTTTTTCCAGTAGTCATATATGGATGTGAGAGTTGGATTATTAAGAAAGCTGAGCACTGGAGAATTGATGCTTTTGAACTGTGGTGTTGAAGAAGACTTTTGAGAGTCCTTGGACTGCATGGAGATCGAATGAGTCCATCTCAAAGGCAATCAGTTCTGAATATTTGGTGGAAGGACTGATGCTGAAGCTGAAACTCCAGTAATTTGGCCACCTGATGTGAAGAGCTGCCTCATTTGAAACGACCCTGATGCTGGGAAAGATTGAAGATGGGAAGAGAAGGGATCAACAGAGGATGAGACGGTTGGATGGCATCACCAACTCAATGGACATGAGTTTGAGTAAAGTCAGCATGTTGGTGATGAACAGGAAGGTCTGGTGTGATGAAGTCCACGGGGTCACAAAGAATCAGACACAACTGCGTGGCTGAGCTGAACTGAGCCTCATTCCTTGGCATATGGATGTTAAGTTCTCCCAGCACCGTTTTGGGGAATATGGTCTTTTCTCCATTGAATGATCTTACCACTTTTGTCAAAAATCATTTGACCATATGTGTGAAGGTATTGCTGGGCTCTGAATTCTTTTCCATTGATTTATAATTTTATCTTTATGACAGTACCAGACTGTTGTCACTACTGTAACTTTGTGATAATGTTGAAATCAAGGAATGTGTATGCTCCAATATTGCTTTTCTTGCTGAAAATTGGTTGGCAGCCTGGGCATTAATTAGGTATTATTGAATTTTAATTAGTTCAGTAGTGAATTTTAAAATAGGTTTTTTATTTTAGGTGGCTTTTTATTTCTGTGTAGTTTTGATAGGGATTGAATTACAATTGTATATTACAGAGGCTGATATGGAAATCTTAACAGTGGTAAATCTTCTAATCCATGAAAATAGAATTTGTGTCATACACTTTATTTGCAGCATTTGGGAGGTTTCACTGTGCAAATCTTCACCTCCTGAGTTAACTCCTCAGTGCTGTGCTTAGTTGCCCAGTGATGTCCGACTCTTTGCGACCCCATAGACTGTAGCCTGCCAGGCTCCTCCATCCATGGGGATTCTCCAGGCAAGAATACTGGAGAGGGTGGCCATGGCTATCTCCAGGGGATCTTCCCAGCCCTAGGATCAAACTCAGTTCTCCTGCATTGCATACAGATTCTTTACCATCTGAGTCCCCAGGGAAGCTCAGTAATATATTCTTTCTCATGTATTTGTAAATGCAGTCCTTTTCTTAATTTCTTTCCAACTGATCCTATTACTGCACAGAAATGCAAGTGAATTTCAGTGTTATTTTTTGTACCATGTTACTTTGCTGAATTCATTCATTATTTATAATATTTTTGTGGTGTCCTTAGGATTTCTACCTATGAAATCATGTCACATGTGTGTCCTTAGGATTTCTATCTATGAAATCATGTCACATGTGAACATAGATAATTCTACTTCCATTTTTCATCTTTGCATGTTGGTGATGTATGTATTAATTCAACTTATTTTCTTATATGTCTTTGCTGACAGGCATGTCTAAACCTACAAGTACTATTCCTTAGAAGTAGTAAAATCCAGAATTCTTACATGCTTCCTGAAGTCAAATGAAAGATGTTCCATGTTTCACCAATGACTATGATGTTGGCTATGGGTTTTACATGGTTTGCATTATTATGTCATGAAAATTTCCCTCAAATTTAATTTGTCAGTTGATTTTAGCATAAAGAGGTGTTTAATTTATTCAACTCTTTTTTTCTATTAAATGAGATGAACAAATTTTTCCCCTTTTATTCTGTTAATGTGTGTGCTATCCAGATTAATTTTACTAGGTTGAGGCATTCTTGAATTCCAAAAAGAAATCTCACTTGTTCATGATGTATAATTCTTACTATTTGCTATGGTTGCAGCTAAGTTATGTCCAAGTCTGTGTGACCCAACAGATGGCAGCCCACCAGGTTCGGCCGTCCCTGGATTCTCCAGGCAAGAACACTGGAGTGGGTTGTCATAGATAGCTATAAATGATTATTATATAAAGAGATATATATGCACTTCCAACTTCTGCTCAGGCTTCCAGAATCCTGGAAGGGCGGCAGGAGATGGCCAGGTCATTGCACTGAACCATAGAGATTTATGCTTCTTTTTAGTCATTGATGACTGATACTACTGCTCCATGAGTGTTGCTTCACACAGTCAATGACTGTCTGACTTAGACCTGCTTCCACCCATCTCCTGCCTCTGTTTGTCACCCTCTACTCCTTCTTTCTGAGATTCCCACAGTTCTTCCTTCAATACACCATTCCTCATTCTCAGTGAGAGCCTAAGAGAGGCAAACACTTTAGTCTTTTTCATCTGAAAACATTCTTAATTTGTTTTTATTCCTAAGTGATAGTTTGTGAGTTAGTAGCTCAATCATGTCTGACTCTTTGTGACTTTATGGACTGTAGATCAGCAGGCTCCTCTGTCCATAGAATTCTCCAGTAGGTTGCCATTTCTTTCTCCAGGGGATCTTCCCAACCCAGGGATTAAAGCTGGGTCTCCTGCATTGCAGGCAGGTAGTTAGGAATGAAAAATTCAGACTGTCTCTGCACAAGGAACCACAGAGCCCCATAGGGCCACCAGAGGGCACTGTGTGACTGAGACCTGCATCCACCCATCTGCTGCCTCTGTGTTTTTCTGCCAATGACAAACACACTGCCCCATTTAAAAGGGGCCCTTTCCTAGGTAGTCTTCATCAGGAAATGGCAATGGACTCCAATATTCCTGCCTGGAGAATTCCATGGATTGGAAAGCTTGGTGAGATACAGCCCATGGGGTCACAAAGAGTCGGAAATGACTGAGCAACACACACACACACAACATGTTTTGGACAAAGTCAAAATCCAGGACAAGTAAAAATGCAAGGTGAGCCAGTGACTGGAAGTTTTCCCTTGTGACACATTACAAAGATTTAAAGTCTGTGTCTAAACCCCCTATTTCTGTCCATCTCTGTACCCTCCTTTCTTCATTCATCTATAAACACCTGCCTATGAAAAATATCTTTTCACAATCTATGTAATGTGTTAGATATATGTCTCAATCATGTTGCCTCTTCTTTCTGATGTGAATCTTTGGGTGTCTCTCTGTTTATGAGATCTATTCCCTTAAATCTGTTTGTCACTTCCACTGTATAATTGTAAGGGATTTTATTGTAGATCATATCTGAATGGTCTAGTGGTTTTCTCTACTTTCTTCAATTGAATCCTGAATTTTTTAATAGGAGCTCAAGATCTGAGCCAAAGTCAGCTCCCAGTCTTGTTTTTGCTGACTATGTATGGCTTCTCCGTCTTAGGCTGAAATAATATAATCAGTCTGATTTTCGTTTTGAACACCTGCTGATGTCCATGGATAGTCATGTCTTGTGTTGTTGTTAAAGGGTATTTTCTATGACCAGCATGTTCTCTTGACAAAACTCTGTTAGTCTTAGACCTGCTTCACTTTGCACTACAAGGCCAAACTTGTGTATTATTCTGGATATCTCTTGACTTCCTCCTTTTGCATTCCAATTCCTTATGATGAAAAGGAAATCTTTTCCTTGCCTTTTTTTTAGTGTTAGATATAGGAGGTCTTGTAGGTCCTCATAGAACTGGTCAGCTTCACCATCTTTGGCAGTAGTGTTTGGGGCATGGACCAGGATTACTCTTATATTGAATGGATTGCCTTGGAAATGAACAGAGATATTTCTGCTGTTTATGAGACTGCACCAAAGTGCTGCATTTTGGACTTTTTTGTTGACTACAAGCCCTGCTCCATTTTTTCTAAAGGATTCTTTCTGAGAGTAGTAAATCTAAAGGTCATCTGAATTAAATTCACCCATTCCAGTCCATTTTAGTTCATTGATTCCTAAGATGTCGATGTTCACTCTTGCCATCTTCTGCTTGAAGGAATCCAATTTACCTTGATTCATGAGCGCAATATTTCAGGTTCCTATGCAATACTGTTCTTTACTGCATGGGACTTTATTTTCACCACTAGACACATTCACAATTGAGCATCATTTCTGCTTTGGCCCAGCCACTTCTTTCCCTCTGGAGCTGTTAGTAGTTGCCCTCCACTCTTCCCCAGTTTAACATACTGAATGCCTTCTGGCCTGGGGGGCTCATCTTGCAGTGTCATATCTTTTTACTTTTACTTACTGTGTTCTCCAGACAAGAATAGTGAAGTTGGTTGCCATTTCATTCCTTAGTGGACCATTTTTTTTTCAGCACTCTTCATTATGACCCATCCATCTTGGGTGACTCTGTATATCATGTCTGATGGCTTCACTGAGTTGTGAAAACCCCTTCAACACTACAAGGCTTTGACCCATACCAGTGCCAAACTGGTTTGATTACTATAGGTTTGCAGTAAGTTTTGAAATCAGTAATGGTATTCTCCCATATTACATTTTCTTCTTTTGATTGTTTGGCTATTTTGGGGTATATTAGTTGTAAAGTGTTTTAGGATAGGCATTTGGGTATAAGGTGGAGCTTTGATCAGGATTGTATTGGAATTGTAAATTGTGATGGTTAGTATTGAGATCTTAGCAATAAGTCTTCCAGTGCATGAAAACAGGATTTGTGTCATTTAATATCTTCACAAAGTTTGACATTTCACTGGGCAAGTGTTCATTTTTTTTTTGTTCAGTTAATCACTAAATACCTTATTCTTCCTGAAACAATTGTAAACAAAACTGTTTTCTTCATTTCCTTTTCACTTTGATCATTAATGTACAGAAGTGCCACTGATTTTCAGCATTGACATTAGTGAATGTCCTTGTTACTTTGCTTCATTAATTTTTTATTTATAAAATTTTTTCTTGTGGCATACTTAGGATTTCTACATTTGAGATCATGTCATGGGTAGACATAGATTATTCTACCTCTTTTCAGTTTGAAATGTCACTGATTTATCTGTCTGTCTGTATGTCTATCTTTCCTGACAGTTATGGCTAAGACTCTCAGTGCTGTGTTGCATAGAAGTGGCAAAACCTAGCATACTCATGTGTTTCCTAATCTCAAAGGAAACATTTTCAGTCTTCATCACTGGCTGTGATTTTGGCTGTGAGTTTTACTTGTCTGTGTGTAGTCAGTTGTGTCCAACTCTTCACCACCTTTTGCATTGTAGCCCACCAGGCTCCTCTGTCCATGGGACTCTCTAGTCAAGAATAGTGGAGTAGGTTGTTATTTCGTTCCCTAGGGGATCTTCCTGATATAGGGATCGGACTTCTGTCTCTTGCATCTCCTCCTGATTTGCAGGCATATTCTTTACTGCTGGGCCATCAGGGATTTTAACTTTATGGTGATAGTTTCAATGAAGTGTTATTTGTCAAGTTTTTTTTTTTTTTTCTCTTTTTAAATCATGAAATGATTTTGAAGTTTTAAATTGCCCTCTCTGCATTAATTGAGATCATGGTTTTTCCCTGTGTATGTGAATGTGGTGCATTGCTTGCTTGCTTGCTTTTATATATACACACACACACATGCTCACAACTTCAGCTCTGTTTTCCTAAACCCTGGTTCAGTGGCAGGTGGCCAAGACGCAGCACTGGACCACAGAAGTTAATGCTTATAATTTCTCATGATCATTAGCACTACTGATCCATGGTTGTTGTTTCACACAGTCAGTGACTATCTGACTTAGACCTGCATATGCTCACTTTCAGCCCCCACGTCTCACTGCACTCCTTCCTTCTGGGACTCACTCTAACTACATCCTTCCTCACTCTCAGTGAGAGCCTGAGAGAGGCAAATGCTCGTAGTCTGAAAATGTTTTCATCTGAAATTTTTCTTATTTTGCTTTTAATCTTGAGTGATAGTTTAGAATAAAAATCTACAGACCATTTCTGTGATATTTCCTTTGGCATCTGAAGCTGATTTCCCTTGTGTTCCCTGCAACATTGTGACTGGTGACTGGTCTCCTGATGGGTCTCACTTGGTCTGCCTTCTCTGCTCTCAGATAAAGTCTGCAGTTGTCTTTAATATTTCACAGTCCATGACTATAGGGTTAGGTTTGAGCAAACTCCCTACTGTTCTCCCTTATCGGTGTGTTTCATAGTGTCTTATTCATTGATGGTTCCAATAGTGTCTTTTAGGACTTTAACAGATTTATAGGAATTTCTTTTATATGGTAGTCAAATTATTTTATTTCACGAAGCACTTGAGGTCTAATCCTCCCATGGTAGTCTCTGCTGACTGTGGTTCATGGTGCCATAAAGGCATGTTTTGCTGACACTGGATCCTTGCTGGTTTGTAGGGTTTGATATGTATATACATATTTTTGTTGTTGTTGTTGTTGTTGTTGGTCGTTTTGCTCATATGATGGAGATAAAAATTTCTACCTGTTGCCACTTATGTTAAGGGGTATTTTGGTTTTCAGTCAGGAAAGGATTTTTAATTTTCTCAAATGCATTCCAGGGCCTATGGAGAAGAACATTTAGAATTCTTCTTAAGTATCATTTCCTTCATGTTCCTCCCAAGAATAAGATGTCACTTATCACTCCAGTGAAAATAAAACATCCCCCACTCCCTGCCTTCACCCTCTTACTTTGCTTAGTGATACCCATAGCAATTATAGTCAGGCACTGGCTTCCTGAATCAGAGGCTGTTTTATTCCATCTGAGCTGCTGTAACAAATACCATAGACCAAGTAGCATGAGAACAGTAGAAATTTACTTCTTAACAGTTATAGGTGCTGAGAAGGCCAGAGTCAAATTGAATGCAGATTCCATGACTAGAGAGGAACCATTTCTGCTTCAAGGGAGGATTGTTTTCAGTGCACTCCCACCTATCAGAAGAGAGGAGCGTTTCTCCCAGGCCTGTTTTGCAAGAGCACTCTTCTTCCTTGAGGGGTCTGCCTATGACTTAATCATATCCACCGACCCCACCTCTTCATACCATCACCTTAGAGGTTCAGATTTCAGCATATGAATGACTCTGAGGGCCCTGAGCATGCTCAGTACAGAAACAGAGGAATCCACACCTGCCCCTTTCCGGAGAGGGCTCCGTGCATGCGCGGTGCAGGGGCTA
Organism: Hydropotes inermis; assembly: GCA_020226075.1. NCBI lineage: Eukaryota > Metazoa > Chordata > Mammalia > Artiodactyla > Cervidae > Hydropotes > Hydropotes inermis. The sequence goes on along the minus strand of CM035286.1, from coordinate 175,712 downwards.
AATGAGGACCCATTTCTATTTCAGGTCCTTTTTATATGTCACTGAATTTTTTCTGTCTCATTCATGTTGAAAATATATTTTCACATCTGTCACATACTATAACCTCATTGGTATAATTTTTCCTTTACAGAAACTGTGCTTTGCTTTGTTTTTCCAATAAAACTTGAGTTTTTTAGTTTATTTAGCAAGATTGAACTTACACAGAGCAATCGTTCAACCTAGAAGTAGAAGTGAAAATTTTACACATTGGAAATGAAGGATGCCTTAAACATGGAAAACCTAAAATTACCAATTGGAAAGAACATACTCTGCTTCATTGGTAAAATTAAATGTTGGGTTTTGGAAAAAGAAAGTATTATTTTGCTACATTGAAATAAATGAACCCAGTGTAGACAACAGAAAATTAGTGTATTATGAATAAAACTAGAAAACATGTATAAAACAGAATTATGTAAAGATACTGAACAATTGTATACCTATAAATTTGACATGATAGGCTACATGAATAATTTTCTGAAAAACAAAAATTACCAAATTTCAATCTAGAGTAGACAGAAACTTCAAACCAACCACTTTCCTAAAATTAGTTTAACAGTTGCTCACACATTTATTTAGGGATGGCCTGAGGAACTGATTCCTTTGAACTGGTGTAAAACTGCAATTTATTTTACAAAGGTACTTTTACCCTTGCCTTAGCATCAGTAAAAAAATCACCCTTTTTATAACTGTGCCTTGTTTAAGTTTAAAACGTACATGTGAAAACTCCTGACAACACAGAGCTTATTAATTTTATACATAGAAGTTTGTGTCTCTTAATCCTTTAACCCATCTTGTCTTTCTGCTCATAACCACTAGCAATGGCGTGTTTGTTCTTTATATCTGTCTGTATGTTTTTGTTTGATTACTTAGTGTTTCCATTTTTATTTTTATTTATTTATTTATTTAGTCCCTTCCACATAGCTTGCAGGATTCTAGTTCCCCAAGGAGGGAGAAAACACAGGCCCCCTGCAGTGCGTGTGTGGAGTGCTAACCACTAAATCACCAGGGATTTTACTGTTTTCTTTTCTAGAGTCCAGAAATAAATTATAACATACAATAAGTATTTGTATTTTTCTGATTTATTTCACTAAGCATAATATTCTCCAGATCCATCCATGTTTTACAAATGGCAAATTTTCACTCTTTTCTGTATGTGAGTGGTATTCCATTGTGTGTGTGTAATTTATTTTAATCAACTCATATGCTGCTAGTCATTTAGATTGCTTCCAAAACTTGGCTATTGTAAATAATGTGGTACAAATATTTGAGTCCATGTATATTTTTGAATTAGTGTTTTTATTTTCTTCAGATATGTATACCTAAGAGTGAAACTGCTGGATCATGAGTTAATTTTAGTTTTTGGTTTTTGAAGACCCTCCATACTGTTTTGCATACTGGCTGTACCATTCTACCTTCCCACCAGCAGCGTCTAAAGGTCCCTTTTTCTCCACATAGTCCTCAGCATGTTATTTCTGATTTTTGATGAGAGCATGTGGTCAGAGATACTGCATTGCAGTTTGGATTTGCATTTTTCTAGTGATTTAGAATGTTGACCATCTTTTTATGTGCCTGTTGATAATTTGTATATCTTCTTTGAAACAATGTCTATAGATTTCTGCCCTTTGAAAAATGATATTTATTTTGTTTGCTATTAAGTTGTATGAGTTCTTTTTTAATTTAATTTTTATTTTATACTGGAGAATACTTGATTTACAATATGGTATTAGTTTCTGGTATACAACAAAGTGATTGAGTTATATATATACATAGATCTATTCTTTTTCAGATTCTTTTCCCTTATAAGTTATTACAAAATATTGTGGAGAGTTCCCTGTGCTACACAGTAGGTCCTTGTTGATTATTTTACATATAGTAGCATCTGTGTATTAATCTCAGCCTCCTAATTTATCCTTCCCTTCCCTTGTCCCATTTGGTAATCGTAAGTTTGCTTTTAAAATTTGTGTATCAGTTTCTGTTTTGTGAATAAGTTCATATGTATCACTTTTTTACAGTCTACATATTAGCAATATCATAAGATAGTTGTCTTTCTCTGTCGACTGACTTCACTTCTGTGATCATCTGCACGTCCATCCAAGTTGCTGCAAATGGCATCATTTCACTCTTTTTATGACTCAGTAATATTCCATTGTTTATATGCACCACATCTTCTTTAGTCACTTGGTAGTGGATATTTAGGTTGCCTCCACATCTTATGCATTGTAACTAGTAGTGCATTATCCTTTCAATTGACAGCTTTTTCCTAGTATATGTCCAGGAGTGGGATTGCTGGATCATGAAGTATTCTTATTTTTGAAGAGCCTTCATCATGTTTCCCATACTGGGTACACCAATTTACATTCCCATCAACAGTGTTCAAATATTTCTTTTTCTCCACATCCTTCCCAACATTTATTTGCGTTCTTCTTGATGATTGCTATTTTGCTAGATGTGAGGGGGTAACTTCTGTTAGTGTGGATTTGCATTTCTTTGAAGATTACAGATGTAAAGCATCATTTCCTGTGCCTATTTGACATCTGTATTTCTTCTTTGGAAAAAAAATATCTATTGAGATCTTTGCCCTTTTTTTAAATGAGGTTGGTTTTTTGGTTTGCTATTCAGTTGTATGAATTCTTTATATATTTTAGATATTAGCCCCTTAAAAAACATATGAATTGCAAATATTTTCTCCTATTTCATTTCATTTCTCTCTGTTTTATTTTGTTTAACTCTGCTATATTTCCGGTTGTTACTATTTGCTTGTCTTTTTTGTTTAGAATCAGATAATCATTTTTGAGACAGCTGTTAAAGAGGTTTCAACCTGTTTTTTCTAGTTCTGTGGTTTCAGGTCTTCTACTCAAGGCTTAATGCATTTTGAGTTCAGTTCTCTGCATATTGTAAGATAGTGGTCCTTTTTGGCTATATTGCATGTAAGTGTGCAGTTTTCCCATCATCTTTTATTGCAGAGACTGTCCTTACCTACCTTTTATATTTTTGGCTTGTTTGTTTTTGGAGAAGGGAATGGAAAACCACTTCAGTATTCTTGTCATGAGAATCCCATGAGCAGTATGAAAAGCAAAAATATATGATACTTAAAGATGAACTCCCAAGCTCAGTAGGTGCTCAATATGTTACAGGACAAATAACTCCAGAAAGAATGAATTGATGGAGCCAATGCAGAAACAACACCGAGTTCTGGATGTGACTGGTGATGGGAGTAAAGTCTGATGTGATAAAGAATAGTATTGCATAGGAACCTGGAATGTTATGTCCATGAATCAAGGTAAATTGAAAGTGGTCAAACAGGAGATGGCAAGAGTGGACATTGACATTTTAGTGACTGGTGAACTAAAATGGACTAGAATGGGTGAATTTAATTCAAATTACCATTACATCTACTACTGTGGGCAAGAATCCCTTAGAAGAAATGGAGTAGCCACTAGTCAGCAAAAGAGTCTGAAATGGTATGCTTGAGTGCAATCTCAAAAATAACAGAGTGATTTAAGGACAGGGACATAAAGGACACTACAGATGATGGGATGCTCAAGTCTGTGTGGCAGACGACCGGCTGTGAGCAGCAGTTTGTCCCTGGGACTCTGTGTGTCTAGCCTAAGATGCTGAGCCTGCTGGGCTGTGAGCCCCGTGAAGGCAGCTGTGTCATCAAATCCTATACTGTGGTTATGGTTGTGGACAGTGGGGGCAAATGATGTTGAGTGTGTCAATCCAGCTCCAGCCCCTGGTGCCTTTAATGTCTTGTGTCACAGTGTATTGATCTCCTTGGCCAAAGCTGAGACCCCTTTCATTAGGTTTGCTTTGGAAATTAGAAACCCTGCAATCTTAGTAAGCTGTTACCTATTCCTCCTTACCAGGGCAGTTTTATTCTGGCCTACCACAGTGAACACTCAGATACATTCACACATGCACATTCACCCTGGCATTTAATAAGGACTGTGGGTTGGTATTAGAAGAGGGACAGACTGGAGGACGGTAATAAGATGAACCAACAGAGGCTGGAATCGCTGCCTGCATGAGACACGTACTCTAATATTTTCCAGGTCTTCTCCCACCTATGTCTTAGGACATCCTAAGAAGTCCATGCAGGCATCATCCTGGATGGGCAGGTGTGGACACCGACAGTCTTTGAGAGACAAGGACTCATCCAGGATGGAGAACAGGTATGAAATGGGAGGTGAGTCTGGGCCCAGGTCTGTCAACTCAGAGTTGCACACACAGCCTGCCCGGGAGCTGTGTGGAGGGCTGTGTGGTGCGACTGAGTGAGTCGGGGCTGCGTGGATGAGGGATGAGTGGTCAGGATCCTGAGGTCTATGTGCAGGGCGGTCAACTGTCAATCCCAGGAAGGGGCCCCCGGGTGGTGAAGTCACTTCCTCGATGGCAGACCCTAAAGGAACTCAGATCCCTGTAACCAGGCACCCATCTTCTATCAACAGTGCCACAGGCAGTAAGGGGTCACTTGGCTGGAGAGTCTTCATCCTGAAGGATGGTCTACAGCTGTGTCTCAACTGACCAGGGATTCTGCTTCAGGAAACCGTGTAGGGAGATGTTTTTCAGATATTTGAGGCGGTTCTGTGCTCAACCTGGATGCCTCTGGTCTTTTACCAGGAGGGCACCTAAGGTAACCCCAGGCAATCTAGAACTGGCCACACCAGGACTGGCCTCCACTAGGAACCCTTCCTGGGCAGCGCCATGTGCCCTCATCTCCATGTGTAGGGAAGGGGGACTTGAGGGGAGGTTCTCCCTCTGGGCAGGAGCAGGTTGGTGGGCACGTGATGACCTGGGGGTCCTGTCACGGTCACACCTGAGGACGGGCTGTTAGCAGGGAAATAGGATCCCTGAGGTGCTTTCATTGAAGAGGGAGAGACTCCATTTTCTGAATGACTGCCTGAGGAAGTGTGATTGCTGCATGTGGAGGGCAGGCAGAATCCTGGATCCCACATAACTTCGGGTTCCTACTGAAGGCAGAGATCTGCCAGTTTCTCCTGGAAAAGAGGAAAGAGTCCAGGAGATCTGTGGATGAGGCTGGAATGTTGTGAGAAGCATCTGGGAGGCCAGAGCTCAGAGTGAGACCCTATGAGAGTCTACACCCTTCCTCTCTCCATTAAAGCCCTGCCTCCACCCCTGAGCCTGGGACTGAGAGCACATTTTGTGGTGTACCCACTGTCTGGTGGAACCTCAGCTGAGATGCCCAGCTGATGCTCAAAGGATCCAGTGAAAACTGAGCCCTCACTGGTAAAGGATGAGTGTCAGTGGCAGGAGGAGATCCAGGCAGATCCCTCGCTGATGAGACAGCCTTTAGATGTAGTAGGTAAATCTGAGGTGTTACGAGGCCCAGAGAAAGCCTTTGCAGATGACAGGGTCAGTCTGTGCTGTCCTGGGCCAGATACTCCTGAGAACGCTTCATGTTCCTGAGTAGACGCACAGCCTGCCCTGGCAGTGCTGATACCAGGGGGTGGGGCAGTGGGAGGGTGAGTGCACTATGTCAGGCTGCCCTCAGGAAGCAGACAGATGGTCACGCCATGGATCAAGGGCTGTCACTTGAGCAGGCTCGTATATGGCCCGTCCGCTGTGTCTTTTTTTCTTATCTGTCTTTCATATTTTTTGGAACCCTGATTTAAAATGTGTATATCTTTCCTTGTCTCACAGGTGTTTTGTTTCTCTTCATTTCTGAGTTACTTGCAAGGCCTCAGACAAATCAGAAATTACCCCCATTTCTCAGTGAGATTCCTTGCATGCTTCTTGGCTTTTGAGTTGTGTGTCTTTTTATATATTTAGGATATGAACCCTTATTAGACATAACAATTGCCAATTTGTTCTCCATTTCATACTTCATTTCTCATTTTACTGACGGTTCCCCATGGTGAGGCTTTCGAGTTTGATGTACTCACACTTGTTCACTTTTCCTTTCACTTCTTTTGTAATTATACCCAACCTTCATTGCCAAGACTGATGTACAGGAACACAGTAATGCTTCATTTCTAGGAGCTAAATGGTTTCAGTAGTTCTGTTCAATCTTTTACTCCAGAAGAAATTGGATAGCCTTAGATCCCAGAATCCTCTAACCACCTTTCACTATTTGCAGGCAGTGTTCTTCTGGCTTCTAGAGAGTGAGCACAGATACTTACAGAGAAACACACACCCAAGCAGAGTGAATACGAAAGGGACTGTGGGTTGGCATCAGAAGACGGAGAGATAGAAGAACAATAAGATGAACCTACAGGGGCTGGAGGCACTGCCTGCCTGAGACACGGACTCCCATATTTTCCAGGTCTTGTCCCACCTATGTCTGAGGACATTCCTAGAAGTCCATGTGGCCATCAGTCCCTGTATGCATCTGGGGACACTGAGAGGCTTTGAGAGAAAGGGACTCATTCAGGACGGAGAACAGGTTGAAAATGGGAGGTGAGTCTGGGCCCAGGTCTGTCAAGCAAGAGCTGCACCCACAACCTTCCCAGGAGCTGTGTGGAGGGCTGTGTGGTGCTACTGAGTGAGGCCCAGGGCTGCGTGGATGAGGGATGAGCGGCCAGGATCCTGAGGGCTATGTGCAGGGCTGTCAACTGTCAATCCCAGGAAGGGGTCCCCGGGTGGTGAAGTCACTTCCTCGATGGCAGACCCTAAGAGAATTTGGAACCCTGCAACCAGGCACACACCTTCTAGCAACAGCGCCACAGCCAGTTGGGGCTCACTTGACTGGAGAGTCTTCATTCAGAAGGATGTTCTTCAGCTGTGTCTTGACTGACCAGGGATTCTGCTTCAGGAAACTCTGGAGGGCGAGGATTTTCAGATGTTTCAGGCGGTTCAGTGCTCAACATGGATGCCTCTGGTCCTTTACCAGGAGGGCACCTAAGGTAACACCAGGCAATCTAGAGCTGGCCACACCAGGCAATGCCGCCACTGGGAGCCCTTCCTGGGCAGCACCAGGTGCCCTCATCTCCATGTGCAGGAAAGTGGGTCTTGAGGGGATGTTCTCCCTCTGAGCAGAAGCAGGTTGGTGGGCACGTGGTGATCTGGGTGTCCTGTCACGGTCACATCGGAGGACGGGCTGTCAGCAGGGAAATAGGATGCCTGAGGTGCTTTCATTGAAGAGGGAGGGACTCCATTATTTGAATGACTTCCTGGGGAAGTGGGATTGTGGCATGGGGAGGGCTGGCAGAATCCTGGATCCCACATAACTTCGGGTTCCTACTGAAGGCAGAGATCTGGCAGCTTCTCCTGGAAAAGTGGAAAGGAGTCCAGGAGATCTGTGGATGAGGCTGGGATGTTGTGAGAAGCATCTGGGAGGCCAGAGCTCAGAGTCAGCCCCCATGAGAGTCCACACCCATCCTCTCTCCATCCAAGACCTGCCCCCACCCCCAACCTCCGACCGAGATCACATGGTGTGGTGTGCTCACTGTCTGGTGGAACCTCAGCTGGCATGCTCAGCTGGTGCTCAAAGAATCCAGTGACACCTGAGCCCTCGCTGGTAAAGGATGAGTGTTAGTGGCAGGAGAGCCAGGCAGATCCCTTGCTGATGCAACAGCCTTTAGATGTAGGAGGTATATGTGAAGTGTTAGGAGACCCACAGGAAGCCTGGGCATCTCACAGAGTCTGTGTGTGCCCTCCTGGGCCAGATACTCCTGAGAATGCTTCGTGTTCCAGAGTAGATGCCTGGCCTGCCCTGGCAGTGATGACACCAGTTTGCGGGGCAGTGGGAGGGTCAGTGCACTATGTCAGGCTGCCCTCAGGAAGCGGACAGATGGTCACGCCTTGGATCAAGGGCTGTCAATTGAGCAGGCTCATTTGTGGCCCCTCCCCTGTGTCTTTTTTTTTCCTATCTGTCGCTAATATTTTTTGGAACACAGACTTAAGATGCATATATCTTTCCTTGTCTCACAGGTGTTTTGTTTCTCTTTATTTCTGAGGTATTTTAAGGCCTCAGACAAATCAGAACTTAACCCCAGTTCTCAGTGAGATTCCTTGCCTGCTTCGTTGCTTTTGAATTGTGTGTCTTTTTATATATTTTGGATACGACCCTTATTGGACATGACAATTGCCAATATGTTCTCCATTTCATACATCATTTATCCTTTTATTGATGGTTCCCCGTGGCGAGGCTTTCAAGTTTGATGTACACACTCTTGTTCACTTTTCCTTTCACTTCTTTTCCTTTTGGAATTACTCCTAAATTTCATTGCCAAGACTGATGCACAGAAACAAAGTACCCCTTCCATTCTAGGAGCTAAATGGTTTCAGGAGTTCTGTTCAAGCTTTTAATCCATTAGAAAGTGGATAACCTTACATCCTAGAATTGGCTTACAATTCTTCACTGTTTGGGGGCGGTGTTCCTGTGGCGTCTATAGAGTGAGCACAGATACCGACACACACACAGACACCCAAGCACAGTGAATAGGAAAAGGACTGTGGGTTCTCATCAGAAGAGGGACAGATAGGAGAAGGGTAATAAAATGAACCTACAGGGGCTGGAGGCAATGCCTGCCTGAGACACAGACTCCCATATTTTCCAGGTCTTGTCTCACCTATGTCTGAGTACATCCCTAGAAATCCATGCGGTCATCAGCCCTGGTGTGCAGCTGGGGTCACTGACAGGCTTTGAGAGAAAGGGACTCATTCAGGGTGGAGAACCTCTGGGAAACGGGAGGTGAGTCTGGGTCCAGGTCTGTCAACTCAGAGCTGCACGCACAGCCTTCCCGGGAGCTGTGTGGAGGGTTATGTGGTGCAATTGTGTGAGGCCCAGAGGTGCATGGATGACGGATGAGCGGTCAGATTCTTGAGGGCTATGTGCAGGGTTGTCAACTGTCAATCCCAGGAATCGGCCCCCGGGTGGTGAAGTCACTTCCTCGATGGTAGGCCCTAAGAAAACTCGGAAACCTGTAACCAGGCACCCACCTTCTGGCAAGAGCACCACAGCCAGTTGGGGCTCACTTGGCTGGAGAGTCTTCATTCAGCAGGATGTTCTCCAGCTGTGTCTCGACTGACCAGGGATTCTGCTTCAGGAAACCCTGGAGGGAGAGGTTTTTTCAGAAGTTTCAGGTGGTTCAGGGCTCAACCTCTATGTTTCTGGTCCTTTACCATGAGGGCATCTGGGGTAAACCCTGGCAATCTAGAGCTGGCCACACCAGACCTGGCCGCCACTGGGAACCCTCCTTGGGCAGCCCAGATGCCCTCATCTCCATGTGGGTGAAGGTGGGACTTGAGGGGAGGTACTCCCTCTTGACAGGAGCAGGTTGGTGGGCACGTGGTGACTTGGTGGTCCTGTCACGGTCACACCTGAAGACGGGCTGTCAGTAGGGAAATAGGATCTTTGAGATGCTTTCATTGGAGAGTGAGGGACTCCATTTTCTGAATGACTGCCTGAGGAAGTGCAATTGTGGCATGGCGAGCGCTGGCAGAATCCTGGATCCCACATAACTTCATGTTCCTACTGAAGGCAGAGATCTGGCAGCTTCTCCTGGAAAAGATGAAGGGATTCTATATTTATCTATATCTATAAAACTGTATATCTAACTTGAAACCCTTTCTAACTTCTATTACATCCACTCTATATGTCATCCCAGCCACTGTGTCGAAGACATCACACCAACTATGTAGGACATCACAGGTGGCATATGTATGCCATCATTTGCACTATACATGACCCCATATCCACCCTTTAAGACATCAACCCTTAGTATTTATGACATCACATGAGCTTTATTGATGACATCACGTGCACTATATATGACATGTCTTCTTCTGTGTATGATATCACATTCACTATATGTGTGACATCACACAATGCCTGTATCTCTGACATCACACACTCTATGTTTATGACATATCCACTTTATATGGCATCACACACAGTGTTATCACAACACAACCATTGTGTAACCTCACAGCCACTATGTCTGACATCACACCAACTGTGTGTGTGTCATCACACCAAGTGGATCAATATTATCATACCCAGTGTATGTAGGACATCACAGCCACTATGTGTATGATATCATATGCACTACATGTGACGTCACATTCACAATTTAGGACATCAAACCACTTTATGTATGACATAAGGTCCATTCAATCTGACCAAACTTCCACTTTATCTCTGTCATTACACAAATACTATGGATGATATTACAGCCACTGTATGTATGACCTCACATCCAGTATATCTGTGACATCACATCCACTATATTTCTGACATAATATCCACTAGGTATGACATCACAACACTCTGTGTTGATGACACAACACTCGGCATACATATGAAATACTTTGCACTGTAGATGACAACACACCCACTCTATCACACTAAACCACAGTATTTATGATGTCACATTCACTTCAGGCATAACAACAAATCCTCTGTATCAGACATCGCACACACTGGATCTATATTATCACAGTATCTTCACTCAAATCTCACCCACTTTTGTTAGTCATCACACCCACCTTCTGTGTGACATCATAGGAACTATATGTAACATTACTCCCAATTCTTATGTCATCACACTACTGTACTTATGACATCACAGCCACTATCTGGTCATCACACCCACTGTATAGAGAACATCACACCCACTCTTTTTATGACATCACACTCGCCATATATATGGCATCCTTTGCATTATACAAGACATCACATCCTCACTGTTTGACCTCAAACCACCATTTTGACGACATCACACACACTATATTGGACATCGTGTCCAGTGTATCTGTGTCATCACACCAACTCTATCGATGATATCACAGCCACTATATGTATGATATCACATCCAGTATATCTGTGACATCACATGCACTATATTTATGACATAATATCCACAAAGTATGACATCACAACACTCTGTATTGATGACGCAACACTCGGCAGAAGTATGACATACTTTGCACTGTAGATGACAAAGCACCCACTCTATCACACTAAACCACAGTATTTATGATTTCACATCCACTTCAGGCATGACAACACAGCCCCTCTATCAGACATCGCACAGACTGTGTCTATGTTATCACACCATCTACACTGACATCTCACCCAGTTTTGTTAGACATCACACCCACGTTCTGTGTGACATCATATGAACAATGTATAATATTACACCGAATCCTTATGTCATCACACTACTGTACTTATGACATCACAGACATTATCTGCGTCATCACACCCACTGTATAGACAACATCACACCCACTTTTTTTATGAAATCACACTCGCCATAAGTATGGCATCGTTTGCATTATACAAGACATCACATCCTCATTTTTTGACCTCAAATCACCATTTTGAGGACATCACACCCACTATATTAGACATCATGTCCAGGGTATCGGTGTCATCACACCAACTCTATTGATGATATCACAGCCACTATATGTATGATATCACATCCAGTATATGTGAGAAATTCGGTCCACTATATTTATGACATCATACCCACTATGTATGAAAACACAACCCTATGAGTTGATTACACCACACTCGGCATATGTATGACATCATTTGTGCTACAAAAGACGTCACATCCACTCCATCACACCAAGTCACAATCTTTATGACTTCACATCCACTTCAGGCATGACATCACAGCCCCTGTATCAGACATCGCACCAACTGTATCTTTGTCATCACAACCTCTCCACTGATATCACACCCACTTTTGAATGACATCACACCCACTATATGTGTGACATCATATGCACTATATATAACATCATATCCGCTGCTTATGTCATCACACTACTGTACTTATGACAGCACAACCTTGGCATATGACACCACATCCAGTATGCAGTTCAAAATATACACAATCCGTGTGACATGACAGTCACAAATTTGTGTCATCATAACCATGGTATTGAGAGCATCACACCCACTCCTGTATGACATCACACTTGGCATAGCTATAGCATCTTTTGAACTATAGAAGACGTTACATTCTCACTTTATGAAATCAAGCCACCATTTTTATCACATCACACCCAGTATATTTGACATCATATTGACGCTATTTCTGTCACCACATAAATTCTATTGATGATATCACACCAAATCTATTTACGAGATCTCATCCTCCATATATGTTGACATCATATCCATTGTATACAACAAAATATTCACTATATTTGTACCATCACAAATGTGTCTGACACCCACACTTTCCATGATATCACACCCTTTGTGTATATGACATTGCACCCACTGTATGTTTAACATTAGATACACTATATAAAGTATCACATCCACAGTTTATGACATCACGCCACATTAGTTATGACATCACAGGCACTGTATTCATGTCATCACTCCCCCAATATCTAACACTGCATCCACAGTATCTGTGTCCTCACAAACCCTCTAATTATGATCTCTGTACAACTGTATGTTTGAAATCACACCCACTTTATATATGACATCTTATGTACGATACATAACGTCACATCCACTCTTTGAGTTCACACCATTATAGAAACCACATTACATCCAATGTATTCATGACATCACACACACTTTATAGGAATTCACACATATGACAACACAAGTTATATCTGCCCTCTCACCCTCTATATCTGACACTACATCCTCTGTATCTGTGTCATCAAACCCCATGTATCAGTTGCATCACACCCACTCTCTGTATGACATTGCACACTAAACGTTTGACATCTCTTTCAGTATGCATGGCATCACATGTACACTTTCTGACATCACACCCGTATAGGTATGACATCACATCCAGTATATTTATGACATCATATGAAATAAATATGATGTCACCCATAGTGTTTCATGAAAACAAAATGAATATACCTGACATCTCACCCACTGTATTTGACATCATAGCCCCTCCATCTGTGCGGTGACACCCGCTCTCTCAATGCCTTCACAACTATTATGGAAGTCTTCACACTTGGCACACGTATGACATCATACACACCCTACATCACATCAAATTCAGACTTTATGACATCAATCGTCAGCATTTAGGACATCCAAACACTGCATTCATGACATCAGATCTCGTATATATGACATCACATCCACAGTTTATGACATCTCATCCCCTATACATGTGAAATGACAGCCACTATATTGGTAACATAACACCCACTATGTTTGTGAATATCAACTATATTTGACATGAAGCACACTGTGTTAAGACAATACAGCCACTATATATGACATCACACTCTTCATATCTTTGTGTGATCACACCCACTGTATCGATGGTAAAATATACATTCTATTTATGACATCATTTCTACTGCATATATGGCAGCAAATGCACTGTATATGACATCTCACCCATGATTTATGACATCACAACACTCTATTCATGACATCAAAGCTATTATATCTCACCTCACACCAATTATATCTGAGAGCACATCCACTGTATCTCTGTCATCACACCCAGATTATCAATCATACAACCCCCATTGTATGTATGATAACAGTGCCACAATATGTATGACATCATATAAACTACATATGACATCACATCCACTCTTTATGATATCACACCATGCTATGACATCACACCCACTGTATTCATGTCATCACACCCAGGACACCTGTCATCACATCCACTGTAGCTGGACCAATACTTATAGTGTACTGATTATACCACACCTTCTATATGTGTGACATGAAACCCACTACATGTATGATATCACAGGAATTCTATATGACATCACACTCACTCTTTATGACATAAAAATACTGTATTCATGACGTCACAACCACTCTATTCATGACAGCACACCCACCCTATATGACATCACATACTCTATACTTGTGCCATCACAGCCACTGTATCTATGACAAGACACCTCCTATATTTATGACATCATAATCTGTATATATGACATCTCACATGGTGCATGACATTGACAATACAACCACGGTATCTGACATCACACTCACAGTATCTGTGTAATCACACCCACTTGATTGATAATATCACACCCTATGTATGTATAAAATCACACCCACTGCATTAGGACACCATAGGCACTATTTATGTCATCACATCCTCTCTTGATGACATCATACCATTGTTTGTATGTCTTGGCACCCACTAGTTTTATGATATCATATCCACTATATATGATGTCACACACATTGTGTCTATGAAAACACAAGCTCTATATCTGACTTGAAACGTATTCTATCTGCCATCACAACTCCTGTATATGTCATCACACACACTCTATCGAAGACATCACACCAACTATGTAAGACATCCCAGGTGGCATATGTATGCCATCATGTGCACTATACATGACATAATATCCAACCTTTAAGACAACAACAATTAATATTTATGACATGACATGCCCTTTATGGATGACATCACATGCACTATATCTGACATGTCATCTACTGTGTATGATATCACATTCACATTATGTGTGACATCACACTTTGCCTGTATCTCTGACATGGCACACTATATGATTATGACATATACACTTTATATGGCATCACACACAGTGTTATGACAACACAACCATTGTGTAACTTCACAGCTACTATGTCTGACATCACACGCACAGTGTCTGTGTCATCACACCCAGTGGATCAATTTTATTATACACAGTGTATGTGTGAAATCACAGCCACTATGTGTATGACATCATATGCAAGAAATGAGACATCACATTCACAATTTATGACATCACACCACTTTATGTATGACATCAGGTCCACTCTATCTGACCTCACTTCCACTGTATCTGTGTGATCACACCCACTCTATCGATGATATCACAGCCACTATATGTATGACCTCACGTCCAGTATATCTCTGACATCACATCCACTATATTTATGAGATAATATCCACTAAGTATGACATCACAACACTCTGTGTGGATGACGCAACACTCGGCATATGCATGACATCGTTTGCACTTCAGATGACCACGCACCCACTCTATCACACCAAACCACAGTATTTATGATGTCACATCCACTTCAGGCAGGAAAACACAGCCCCTGTATCAGACATCGCACCCACTGTATCTATGTCATCACACCGTCTCCACTGACATCTCACCCACTTTTGTGTGACATCACAACCGTATAGGTATAACATCACAACAAGGATATTTATGACATCATATCCAATATATAGATATGACACATACTGTTTCAGGAAAACAAAACGAGTATACTTGGCATCTCACCCACTGTATTTGACATCACAGCCACTGCATCTGTGCGGTCACTCCCGCTCTATCAATGCCTTCACAACATTTATGGAAGTCTTCACACTTGGCACCCGTATGACATCATACACACCCGACATCACATCAAATTCTGACTTTATGACATCAATCGTCATTATTTAGGACATCACAAGCACTGCATTCATGACATACGATCTCGTATATATGAAATCGCATCCACAGTTTATGAGATCTCATCCCCTATACGTGTGCCATCACAGCCACTATGTTGGTAACATAACACCCACTATGTTTGTGAATATATATCAACTATATTTGACATGAAACACACTATGTTAAGACAATACAACCACTATATATGACATCACACTCTTCATGTCTGTGTCTGTGTGATCACACCCACTGATCAATGAAATAAAACACCCCCTATTTATGACATCACCTCTACTGTATATATGGCACAATATGCACTATATATTACATCTCACCCACGATTTATGACATCACAACACTCTGTCCATTACATCAAAGCTCTTATATCTCATCTCACACCAATTATATATGATAGCACATCCACTGTATCTCTGTCATCACACCCGGATTATCAATCATACAACCCCCATTGTATGTATGATAACACAGCCATAATATGTATGGCATCATATGAACTACATATGCCATCATATCTATTCTTTATGATATCACAAAACATTATGACATCACACCCACTCTCTTCATGTCATCACACCCAGGATACCTGTCAGTGCATCCACTGTAGCTGGACCATTACTTATAGTGTACTGATTATACCACACCTACTTTATATATGACATTAAACCCACTATATGTATGACATCACAGGAATTCTATATGACATCACACTCATTCTTTATGACATGACAATACTGTATTCATGATGGCACATCCACTCTATTCATGACAGCATACCCACTGTATACAACATCACATACTCTATACATGCGACATCACAGCCACAGTGTCTATGACAAGACACCTCCTATGTTTATGACATCATACTCAGTATATATGACATCTCACATGGTGTATGAATGACAATACAACCACGGTATCCTACATCACATTCACAGTATCTGTGTAATCACACCAACTTGATTGATGATATCACACACTATGTATGTATATAATCACACCCAGTGCATGTAGGACACCTAAGGCACTATTTATTACATTACATCCTCTCTTGTTGACATCATAACATTGTTTATATGTCATGGCACCCACTATGTCTATGACATCATATCCACTATATATGATGTCACACACACTGTGTGTATGATAACACAAGCTCTATATCTGACTTGAAACGCATTCTATCTGCCATCACATCTATTGTATATGTCATCACACACACTCTGTTGAAGACATCACACCAACTATTTAAGACATCACAGGTGGCATATATATACCATCATGTGCACCATACATGACAGCATATACACCATTTAAGACAACAATCCTTACTATTTATGACATCACATACCCTTTATTGATGACATAACATGAACTATATATGACATGTCATCTGCTGTTTATGATATCACATTCACTATATTTGTGACATCACACAATGCCTGTAACTCTGACATCACACACTCTATGTTTGTGACATATCCATTTTATTTGGCATCACACACAGTGTTATGACAACACAACCATTGTGTAACTTCACAGGCACTATGTCTGACATCACACCCACTGTATCTATGTCATCACACCCTGTGGATCAATTTTATCAAATCCAGTGTATGTATGACATCACAGACACTATGTGTATGACATCATATGCACTACATGTGACATCACATCCACAATTTAGGACATCACACCACTTTTGTATGACATCAGGCCCACTCTATCTGACCTCAGATCCACTGTATCTCTGTCATCACACACATCCTATTGATGATATCACAGCCACTATATATGTGACCTCACATCCAGTATATCTGATGACACCATATCCACTATATTTATGACATAATATCCACTAAGTATGACATCACAACACTCTGTGTTGATGACGCAACACTCGGCATATGTATGACATCCTTTGCACTGCAGATGACAATGCACCCACTCTATCACAGCAAACGACACTATTTATGATGTCACATCCACTTCAGGCAGGACGACACAGCCCCATTATCAGACATCTCATTCACTGTATCTATGTCATCATACCGTCTCCACTGACATCTCACCCACTTTTGTATGACATCACACCCACGTTCTGTGTGACATCATATGAACTATATATAACATCCCACCGATCCTTATGTCACCATACTATTTTACTTATGACATCACAGACTCTATATATGAAACCACATGCAGTGTGAGAGCAACATATACACTTAACATGAGAAATCACAGCCACTATCTGTGTCCTCACACCCACTCTTTCTATGACATCACACTCGACATATGTGTGGCATCGTTTGCATTATACAAGACATCACATCCTCACTTTTTGATCTCAAACCACCATTTTGAGGACATCACACCCACTATATTAGACATCGTGTCCACTCTATCTGTGTCATCACAGAAACTCTATCAATGATATCACAGCCATTATATATATGATATCACATCCAGTATATGTGAAGCAATCTCTCCACTATATTTATGACATTGTACCCACTATGTATGACATCACAACACTCTGTGCTGATTACACCACACTCGGCATATATGGATGACATCATTTGTGCTACAGAAGAGGTCACATCTCCTCTATCTCATCAAGCCACAATCTTTATGACTTCACATCCACTTCAGGAATCACATCACACACCTGTATCAGACATCGCACCAGCTGTATCTTTGTCATCACAACCTCTCCACTGATATTACAGCCACTTTTGTATGACATCACACCCACTATATGTTTGACATCATATGCACTATATATAACATCATATCTGATGCTTATTTCATCACACTACTGTACTTTTGACAGCACAACCTTGGCATATGACACCACATCCAGTATGCAGTTCAAAATATACACTATCTGTGTGACATGACAGTCACAAATCTGTGTCATCACACCCACTGTATTGAGAGCATCACACCCACTCTTTGTATGACATCACACTCGCTATAGATATAGCATCTTTTCCACTATGGAAGACATTACATCCTCACTTTATGAAATCAAACCACCAGTTTTATGACATCACACCCACTATATTTTAAATCGTATCAACGCTATTTTTGTCCCCACTTCCACTCTATTGATGATATCACAACAAGTCTATTTTTGAGATCTTTTCCTCTATATATGTCGACATCATATCCATCGTATACAACAACATGTTGACTATATTTGTACCATCACAGCCACTGGACGTGGGTCTCACACCCACTCTTTCCATTATATCACAACCTTTGAAAAATGACATTGCACCCACTATATGTTTATCATCAGATACACTATATAAGCTATCACATCCAGAGTTTATGACATCACACCACATTATTTATGACATTACATGCACTGTATTCATGACATCACTCCCACGGTATCTAACACTGCATCCACAGTTTCTGTGTCCTCACAACAGCTCTAGGTATGATCTCTGAACAACTGTATGTATAACATCACAACCACTTTATATATGACATCTTCTGCACCATACATATCGTCACATCCACTCTTTGAGTTCACACCATTGTCGTAATCACATTACATCCACTGCATTCATGACATCACACTCACTATATACGACATCACACACATGACAACACAAAAGTTCTATCTGCCATCTTACCCTCTATATCTGACACTATATCCAGTGTATCTGAGTCATCAAACCCAGTGTATCAATTGAATTACACCCGCTCTCTGTATGACATTACACACTATATGTATGACTATATGTATGACATACATAACGTCACATATACTCTTTGAGTTCACACCATTGTCGTTACCACATTACATCCACTGCATTAATGATATCACACACACTATATACGACATCACACACATGACAACACAAAATTTGTATCTGCCATTTCACCCTCTATATCTGACACTACATCCACTGTATATGAGTCATCAAACCCAGTGTATCAATTGAATTAGACCCTCTCTCTCTATCACATTACACACTATATGTATTACATCACATTCAGTATGCATGACATCACATTAACACTTTATGACATCACACCCGTATAGGTATGACATCACATCCAGTGTATTGATGACATCATATCCAATATATATGATATCACCCATACTGTTTCTTGAAAACAAAACGACTATCCCTGGCTCTCATCCACTGTATTTGACATCACAGCCACTACATCTGTATGGTCACACCTGCTCTATCAATGCCTTCACAACAGTTATGGAAGTCTTCACACTTGGCACACATATGACATCATATACACCCTACATCACATCAAATTGAGACTTTATGACATCAATCATCAGTATTTAGGATATCACAAATATTGCATTCATGACCTCAGATCTCATATATATGACATTACATCCCTGGTTTATGACATCTCATCCCATATACCTGTGATATCACAGCCACTATATCAGTAACATAACACCCACTATGTTTGTGAATACATATCAACTATATTTGACATGAAACACACTGCCTTAAGACAGTACAACCATTATATATGACTTCACACTATTCATGTCTGAGTCTGTGTGATCACACCCTCTGTATCAATGATATAACACACACTCTATTTATGATATCATATCTACTGTATATGTGGCACAATATGCACTGTATATGACAACTCACCCATGATTTATGACATCACAACACTCTACTCATGACATCAAAGATATTATATCTCATATCACACTGATTATATCTAACAGCACATCCACTGTATCTCTGCCATCACACCCAGATTATCGATGATACAATCCCCATTGTATATATGATAAAACAGCGACAATATGTATGACATCATATGAACTACATATGACATCACATCCACTCTTTATGATATCACACCACGCTATGACATCACACCCACTGTATTCATGTCATCACACCCTGGATACCAGTCATCACATCCACTGTAGCTGGACCATTACTTATAGTGTACTGATTATACAACACCTACTATATGTGTGACATGAAACCCACTATATGCATGACATCAGAGGAATTTTATATGACATCACACTCACTCTTTATGACGTAAGAATACTATACCCATGATGTCACATTGACTCTTTTAATGACAGCACACCCACTCTATATGACATCACATACTCCATACGTGCAACATCACAGCCACAGTATCTATGACAAGACACCTCCTATGTTCATGTCATCATACTCAGTACATATGACATCTCACATGGTGTATGAATTACAATACAACCACGGTATCCGAAATCAAACTCACAGTATCTGTGTAATAACATCCACTTGATTGATGATATCACACCCTATGTATGTATGAAATCACACCCACTGCATGTAGGACACCATAGGCATTATTTATGACATCAGAGCCTCTCTTGATGACGTTGTTTGTATGTCATGGCACCCACTATGTCTATGACATCATATCCACTATATATGATTCCACACACACTGAGTATATGGCAACACAAGCTCTATGTCCGACTTGAAAACTTCTGTGACACTCACCTTCGGTGTGATATCTTATGAACAATATAAAACATCACACCCAATCCTTAGGTCACCACACTATTGTACTTAAGGCATCACAGCCTCGATATATGAAACCACATCCAGTAAGAGGGCAATATATACACTTAACACGTAGCATAGTTATAGCACTTTTTGCACTAGAGAAGGCATTACATACTCACTTTATGAAATAAAACCACCATTTGTATGACATCACAGCCACTATATTTGACATTTTATCGACTATATTTCTGTCACCACATCCACTCTATTGATGATATCACACCAAATCTATTTATGAGATCTCATCCTCTATATATGTTGACATCATATCCATTGTATACAACAAAATATTCACTATATTTGTACCATCACAGCCACTGTACCTGTGTCTCACACCCACACTTTCCATGATATCAAACTCTTTGTTTATATGACTTTGCACCCACTATATGTTTAACATTAGATACACTATATAAGGTATCACATCCACAGTTTATGACATCACACCACATTATTTATGACATCACAGGCACTGTATTCATGTCATCACTCCCACGATATCTAACACTGCATCCACAGTATCTGTGTCCTCACAACCCCTCTAATTATGATCTCTGTACAACTGTATGTATGAAATCACACCCATTTTATATATGATATCTTATGTACCATACATAACGTCACGTCTACTTTTTGAGTTCTCAACATTGTAGAAACCACATTACATCCACTGCATTCAGGACATCACACACACTATATAGGAAATTACACACATGACAACAAAAAAGTTATATCTGGCATCTCACCCTCTATATCTGACACTACATCCGCTGTATCTGTGTCACAAATCCCAGTGTATAATTTCTATCACACTCACTCTCTGTATGACATTACACACTATATGTACGACATCTCTTTCAGTATGCATGGCATCACATGTACACTGTATGACATCACACCTGTATTGTTATGACATCATATCCAGTGTATTAATGACATCATATGCAATATATATGATGTCACCCATACTGTTGCATGAAAACAAAACGAATATACCTGACATCTCACCCACTGTATTTGACATCACAGCCACTGCATCTGTGTGGTGAAACCTGCTCTATCAATGCCTTCACAAGAATTATGGAAGTCTCCACACTTGGCACACGCATGACATCATACACAACCTACCTCACATCAAATTCAGACTTTATGACATCAATCGTCAGTATTTAGAACATCACAAATACTGCATTCATGACATCGGATCTCCTATATATGACATCACATCCACGGTTTATGACATCTCATCCCCTATACATGTGACATGACAGCCACTATATCGGTAACATGACACCCACTTTGTATGTGAATATCTAAACTATTTGACATGAAGCACACTGTGTTAAGATAATAAAACCACTATTTATGACATCACACTCCTCATGT
>CM035286.1:124496-142800 GCA_020226075.1 Hydropotes inermis | reverse complement strand
GGGTAAAACTGTCAGTAATACAAATTGATGTATGTCATTTTTAATGTACTAGATTGAGGGCAATTTAAGTCGATCATACAATTAGCATAATTGTGTATATAATGGTTTATGCTAAATTATCACACAACTCCCCAAATTTCAGCAGTACAACATGTTTCCCACATCATATCACTCGGTGGGTATTCACTTTGGGGAGACTGCATTCCTTCAGATGGTCATTCAGGAACCCAGACTCCTCCCATGCTATACTGTGTCCATTCCCTTAGACCTCATCCCCATCTGCATCCATCAGCAGAAGGAGGCAAGAATATGGAGAAATGCATATGGAAGTTTATGATGAGCCAGCTCTGGAAGGATACAGGCCAGTTTCTCTGCTGCTCTTTTGGCCAAAATTCATTTCTGTGGCCAAAAAAGCGAATGGGAAGTCTTCCAACTGTTCTCCCCAGGAAGGGAGAACAATTAAAATTGTCAGCAACCATGAATAATTCATTTTGATTTAATTAGTTTTCAAATCTTTTTTGGCTGTTTCCCATACACCTAACGCTGCACTAAGTGTCACCTGAGAATTGATTGAGCAGCATCTTGATCTTGGAGGAGTTCTGAATCCTCAGGAGAGAAGACAGAGTATGAAGTGTCCGCCATCCTAGGAGAAAGGGGTTAAGAGAACCTGCTTTGAAAGTTCAGGGAATGATTCTAGATTTGAAAGCTGCCTAGAAATGATAGGATTTGGACTCCACTTTCAGAGATGATCAAGATATGATTGTGAAGGAAGCTGGCATCAGGAGCTGTAGAAACAGGTCCTGCAATATAGGGTATCATAAAGAATACTATGTGGTCATTGTTCACTTGCTAAGTTGTGCCGGACTCTTTGTGACCCCATGGACTGCAACACATCAGGTTCCTCTGTATTCCACTACCTCCTGGAGTTTGCTCAAATATATGTCCATTGAGTCGGTGATGGTATCTAACTAACTCATCTTCTGCTTCCCCCTTCTCCTTTTGATTCCAGTCCTTCCCAGGATCATAGTCTTTTCCAATGGCTTTTCATATCAAATGGCCAAAATATTGGAGTATCAGCATCTGTCTTTCCAATGAATATTCAGGGTTACTTTCCTTTCGGTTTGAATGTTTGTATCTCCTTGCAGTTCAAGGGATTCTCAAGGTCTTCTCCAGCACCACAGTTCAAAAGCATCAGTTCTTTGGCACTCAGCTTTCTTTACAGTGCAACTCTCACATCCGTATATGACTACTGGAAAACCATAGTTTTGACTATATGGACCTTTGTTGGCAAATTGATGTCTCTACTCTTTAATAGGCTGTCTAGGTTGGTCAGTGCTTTCCTACCAAGGCCTAAGTGTCTTTTAATTTCCTGACTGCTGTCACCATCTGCAGTGCTTTTGGAGCTCAAGAAAAGAAAATCTGTCACTGCTTCCACTTTTCCCCCTTCTATTTGCCATGAAATAATGAGGCCAGATGCCATAATCTTCGTTTTTTGAATGTTGAGTTTCAAGCCAGCTTTTTCATTCTCCTTTTTACCCGTATCAAGAGGCTCTTTAGTTCCTCTTCACTTGCTGCCATTAGAGTGGTATCACCTGTATTTCTGAGGTTGTTGATATTTTCCCAGCAATCTTGATTACAGCTTGTGATTCACCCAGCCTGGCATTTCACATGATGTACTCTGCATGGAATTTAAATAAGCAGGGTGACAATATACAGCCTTGTCATACTCCTTTCCCATTTTGGAACCAGCCCCTTCTTCCATGTTTGATTCTAGCTGTTGTTTCTTGACCCACGTACAGGTTTCTCAGGAATCAGGTAAGGTCGTCTGATACTCTCATCTCTTTAAGAGTTTTCCACAGTTTTTTTGATCCACAGGGTCAAAGGCTTTAGCATAGTCAGTGAAGCAGTAGTAGATGATTTTCTGAAACTCCCTTAATTTTTCTCTGATTAGATGATGTTGAGAATTTGAACTCTGTTTCTTCTGCCTCTTCAATATCCAGCTTGTACATCTGGAAGTTCCCAGTTCATGTACTGTTGAAGCATGACTTGAAGGATTTTGATTATAATCTTAGAGGAGCGATTACAAGTTTACAGTAGTTTTAATATTCTTTCACATTGCCCTTCTTTTGAATTGAAATGAACATTGACCTTTTCCAGTCCTGTGCCCACAGGTGAGTTTTTTTTTAAATTTGCTGATACATCAAGTGCAGCACTTTAACAGCACCGTCTTTAAGGATTTTGATTAGTTCAAGTGAAATTTCATCACCTCCACTAGCTTTGTTTGTAAAAAGCTTTGCTAAGGCCCACTTGGCTTCACACTCCAGGATATCTGGCTCTAGGTGAGTGCCTACACCATCGTTACCATGGTCATTAAGACTTTTTTCTATAATTATGTGTATTCTTGCCACCTCTTCTTAATTTCTTTGCTTTCTATTATGTCTTTACATTTCTGTATTTTATAGTGTTTTATTGTGTCCATTTTTGCATGAAATGTTCACTTAAATCTCCAATTTTCTTAAATATTATGCAGCCATTAAATTCACATTTTCTAAAATTACAAATGGTTGGAATAACTACACTCATATTAAGTGAAAAAGAGACCAGTAAGGTAAGGTAATTCCATTCTTTCAAATTCTGTGTAAATTTAGATAAAATCATATGTATATGTTGAATGATAGTATTGTAATTTTCTGAACTCTTTTATCAATATAAACAGAAATGTATCATAAATTGCTTTGATAGACTAATTTCTATCCACCACACACAGAGCTGGGTGTGGACAGGTGATCCTAGCGGGTTCCCACCATCTCTCTGCTGGTGAGGTGGCAACAACCTCCCCTCTCCTCTCTGCTGTCCTCAAGACAGACTGAAGACATACATCCCCAAAACACTGAGCCTTACAGAGTTTGCTTTGCTCTAACCATAAGATGGCGAATGTGGCAAGTGTAAATGTTGACTTCTTTTGCTGAGAAAATCATGGAGCCATGCAGCACTGCTGAATTTCAGAAAAAAGCCACCAGAGGGCAGTGTGGCTGCTTCTGACAAACTGTCTCATTCAAAACTAATCCAAGTTAGCCTCCATCAGAACACGTTTTATAAACTTACAGGACCTCTTTAAAGTATATTGATTTGGTTTTCTTCTTTAATCTTATTTGGAAGTTAATGGAAATTCACTACAAATAACAAACATGAAGTGAGCCACTGACTACATTTTACCTTGGGACATGTAGACATGCAAAATTATGTATCCAATCCCCGTCTTTGTCCACCTCTGTCCCTTCCTCTCTATATCCATCTATAAACATCTGTGTAACTCATCTTTTGATAATCTCTATATCATATCAGATATTTTTCAATCATGTTCCTACTTCTTTGTGATTTGAATGTTTCAGTAGTACGTGGGCTGCTTATAAGACAGTGAGAAGCAGTGTGAAAGTTAGAAGTAGGTCTCAGTGGGAGTCATCCAAACGGGGAGATCTGCTCAGCACAGCCAGGGTCAGGTCCATCCACACTGTCTCCTATCCTTAAAACACTGAGTCTACCCTCTTGGGGGAACTTTGCTAAAATTTTTATTATTTTAAGGAACATCAGGATTAAGATAATGAGTAATGGTTTTAGTAATTCTGGGATAGAGATAAGGTTATGATGTTAATGACATGGTACTTTGCCTCCAACAACTTTCTTTCTGTTATCACCACTGCTCAGCCCTCTGGGAGCAGAGACAGCACCTTTATTTTGACTGTTACAGCCCTCCAGCCCAGTACTAGGCAAAGTAGATGTGCCAGTACTGCTGAATAAGTATATTTGGGATCAGGACCTGAAAGATTTGAGAATGCATTTGAAACTGGGATTCTCCCAGACCTGTCCCAAAAGGAGGTCATCATATATCAGCTACCTCCTCACTTTCCAGGCCCTTTAAACCTGCTGACCTTCCCACAATACCTCTCAGACAGGATGTCCTTGGTCCCAGGTATTTCTGAGATCCAATCTTACCATGTTCTCTGACTCCTCTCATGTGCTTTGGCCTCCTTAATTGTCCTGCTGTGTGACTCTCCACTCTAGGGCTCAGGGCTCACCTTTTATTGCCTTCACGATGTAGTGTCAGAATAGTAGATTCTGTGGAGCTAAGGCTTAATGATGGTCTTTGATTGACAAGTCAATAATTATATGGACATGGATAACTTCGACATGACTACCATTTGTAGAAATAATTTTACTTATTTGTTTATGCTTGTAGTGTGTCTTCGTTGCACAGGCTTTTCTCTAGTTGTGGTAAACAATGGCTACTATGTAGTTGTGGTGCATGTGCTTCTCACTGTAGTGGCTCTTCTTGTTGTGGAGCAGGGGGTCTAGAGCATTCATTCTACCTTCAGGAGTTGCTGCATGTGGGCTCAGTCGTTGCTGTTCTGGGGCTCTAGAGTACAGGCTCAATAGTTGTGGTGCATGGGCTTAGTTGCTTCAAGAGATGTGGGATCGAATCTGTGTCTCCTGCATTGGCAGGGAGATTTTCAACCACTGAGCCATCAGGGAAGCCCATGACTATATCTTAATTGTTTTGTTTTCCTTTAACAGTTAATTTTAAACATGATGACATAAAAAGAAATGTTTTTTTTTTTCTCTGAAGTCAGCATAGTTGCTGAATGTCAGCCTTTCTCTGATGATGCTGTAAAAGACCTGATACATGCCAAGAGAAAAACAAGTAAATCATGTCATGTTATAACGTGATATACAGTAGTATAACTCTAAAAGCTACTGTTATCCATTTGTGCTAGAGTAATTGTTTACTGGATATGAATATTGACCTGTCAGATTTCTCATGCTTTGATGAAATTCAATGCTTTTTTCCTACACTAAATACCAGGATGAAGAGTTCAAGACAGAATAATTTTAAGATGAATTGTTCATTTCCCCACCATGGACTCGCTTTTCTTGATGTGTCTTTGTTCCCAGAGAAATGAGAGATGTGGTTGCTAACCAGGATAATTGAGAGGAAAAGATTCAGTTTCTCAGGAGGTGACTGGGAAGCATTTGATTGCTTTCATCAGTGTAGATCTTGGAAGCAGATGAGCGAACATTCTTTTCTATTTTCAAATGAAGTGGAGAGAACAGAGGGTGGACTCTTTCGGAAAACAGTTCAAAAAGGTGAATCAAAACTGAGTATCTGACAAAAACGCGTATCTCTCATCAAAGAAGTAGGCCTATTGGACACCCACAGATTGACCTAGGGACAAGTGGGCCATCATGGTGATTTCTATGAAAAATAATCAACGCCAGTGAAAACTCCACATGGTATAAATGTGTTACTAACTGAAAATCGATGGTCAGCTGACCACCAGTTGACCAAATACAAGTAATGATCATAAAGAAATCTTACAAAAAGAAAAACCCTTAAAAAGGTACATCTATAAATCATAAATTATTTAGATAAGAAACCTTGCTATTCATTTGAAAAAAAAATTATCCCACGTAAAACAGTTACAGTAAATTAAAAATTAACAGTAATACCAGGTCAGGGGTGCTGAGAGTGGAAGGGGGTTGCAAGGTCCAGCTCCATCTCCAGAGAGTGCACAGGCGTGAGAAGAGGCATGTGTGAGGGTGGAGGCATGGAGACACCAGAGCTCCCAGGACCCTTGCTGAGGGAAGGGAAGGTGGAACCTGGGTCAGTCCCCAATGCCAGATGCCCAGGACCAGGGAGCAGTGCAGACAAGTGTAAGTGCAGCTCTATCCCCAGCCCCTCACCACATGCCCCCGCCTGCCCAATGGCCACTGCCCCCCTACTCCTCCTGCCCAGAGGAGCGCGAGCCTCACTCGGTCCTCAGCTCTGGGGAGTCTGCCACCAGCCGCAGGGTGAGGACACTGGGCTGGGGCCCCAAGGTGGTCGTGAAGTGGTGGGCGCCCCATGCACTTGCAGCCCTCCCTGCCCTTTGCCTCTCGAGTCTCCTCTCAGAGGGGCTGCCCCACGACCACGGGAGGCAGCCTCTGGGTCTGCAGACGCTGCCTGGGCCCCGTGACTGTTGGTGTGCGGATCCGGGATGGGGGGTGCTGCCGTCGAGGAGCGCGAAATTGGGGCCGCCGGGTGTGCTGGGTCCACAGGTGTGAAGGGGTCTCTGCTCTGGGGATGCGTGCTGGTGCTGGGGGCACACATCTCGGCGATCCTCTTCGCTGGCCGCTGGCAATGGGTGTTCAGATGGGACTCCCTGCTCTTTCCTAAAGCCTTCTGGAGGATCAGGTAGAAAAGGTTAAAGTGCACTTTCACATTGAGTGTTTTCGGGATTTATTGACTGACTGTGAC
This sequence comes from Hydropotes inermis, assembly GCA_020226075.1. NCBI lineage: Eukaryota > Metazoa > Chordata > Mammalia > Artiodactyla > Cervidae > Hydropotes > Hydropotes inermis. The sequence continues at coordinate 136,508 of CM035286.1, read as the reverse complement.
TAACTCACTGAGCGCTTCCAGGAGGGTAATTCGTGACATGCTAACACCTAAGCAAAGTTTCAAGTAAAAGTAGTCCCTGACTTTTAATGTTTTTGCCTATGGTGGGCTTTTTGAATATTTTGTTTTTGTTCCTGTTCATCTTTTCCAGCAACAGACCATTGAGAAATGGCATTACTCTCTAAGTTAAAGGAGCATTTAAAATTTATATTTCTGCACAGTAATCATAGATGGTAAAGTATTTTTAAATTCTAGCATCTACAAAGAGCTCAGTTGTTGTTTGGTAAGTTTTGCTTGAAGGGAAGGCTTTGGAATACAGAGAAATGTTCATTTCATGAAATTGTGGTGCACTCTATTGCAATTTTGAATACCTAATCCATGGGAATTCTCAGTTTTTTTCCAGAAAATGCATATTTTGTCTGAGAATACTTTGGGTTTTGTTCTGTGGTTTTTACATGCTGTTTGTTGGTATCTACATCAGTTTAGTTCAGTTCAGTTGCTCAACAGTGTCCGACTCTTTGCGACCTCATGAATTGCAGCACGCCAGGCCTGCCTGTCCATCACCAACTCCTGGAGTTTAATCAAACTCATGTTCATCAAGTGGTGATGCCATCCAGCCATCTTGTCCTCTTTCGTCCCCTTTTCCTCCTGCCCCCAATCCCTCCCAGCACCAGGGTCTTTTCCAATGAGTCAACACTTTGCATGAGGTGGCCAAAGTATTGGAGTTTCTGCTTCAGCACCAGTCCTTCCAACAAACACCCAGGACTGATCTCCTTTAGGATGGACTGGTTGTATCTCCTTGCAGTCCAAGGGACTCTCAAAAATCTTCTCCAACACCACAGTTTAAAAGCAACAAGTTTTCAGCGTTCAGCTTTCTTCACAGTCCAGGTCTTGCATCCATACATGACCAGTGGAAAAACCATAGTCTTGATTAGATGTACCTTTGTTGTCATAGTAATGTCTCTGCTTTTTAATATGCTACCTAGATTGGTCATAACTTTCCTTCCAAGCAGTAAGTGTCTTTTAATTTCATGGCTGCAATCGCCACCTGCAGTCATTTTGGAGCCCCCAAAAATAAAGTCTGACACTGTTTCCACTGTTTCCCCATGTATTTCCGATGAAATGATGGGACCAGATTCCATGATTTACTTTTCTGAATGTTGAACTTTAAGCCCACGTTTTCACTCTCCTCTTTCACTTTCATCAAATAGCAGACCACCTGACCTGCCTCTTGAGAAACCTGTATACAAGTCAGGAAGCAACAGTTAGAACTGGATTTGGAACATCAGGTTCCAAATAGGAAAAGGAGTACCTCATGGCTGTATATTGTCACTCTGCTTATTTAACTTATATGCAGTGTACATGATAAGAAATGCTGGGCTGGAAGAAGAACAACTGGAATCAAGATTGCCGGGAGAAATATCAATAACCTCAGATATGCAGAAGATATCACCGTTATGGCAGAAAGTGAAGAGGAAATAAAAAGGCTCTAGATGAAAGTGAAAGAGGTACCTACTTTGGAGGTTTCACAACAATCTAATAAAAACTAGTGATTGGTGCAAAGTACTATGCTTTGTAACACAGAGATAGGTTGTCTTTCTCTATCAAAATTGTTTTTTGAGTTAGCAAATTTTTCCCTTGAATCAGTCAGGAATGACTTTTTATAACCCTGCAGATCTGACTCTGATAATTAGGAAGTATGTTTTTTCACTGTTGAAGATAATGGGAATCATTTTAAAGATGGACAAAGGTACACAAGAGAAATTCGAGTTACTAAGCTGGGTGCATTGGTGTCCGCAATAAAACTGAGTTTCTCTTCTAAGGGAAAAAGAAGGAAAACCACCTGGTGATGACCACGGGCTCTTTCCATACACAAAACACCCAGAGGAAGGAGAGAAGGTGGAGTGATTCTCAGATGGATGGGCTGTCGTTTTCATTTACCAACCACAGACTTCCTTTTCTTGATATTTCTTGACTCCCAAAGAAATTAGAAGTGTGGTTCCTTCCCAGGATATTTGAATGGGAAAGATGCTTTCAATTCCTAGGCAGGTCACAAGATCCATTGTGTAGCTTTCATCTCTCTGAACCTTGTAAGTAGCTCTGAGTCATCTTCTCTATTGAGTTAGGCAGAAAGGGAGAGTGGTGGAGCCTTGATGGGTGCAAATGTTCCAAAAGCTGGACTAAAACTTAATCACTCTCTTTAAAGAAATAGATTGGATGCCAGAATTTTGATCTTAAGGCCTCTTGCAACATTAGGGAAATCATTTATATTGGAAGTATTCCACACCATATAAAACTCCATGAGATCAAATGTATTATTGACTAAAAATTGATGAAAGGAAAAGAACATTTTGAAATTTTCTGATAGCTGATATTTGACCCAAGTCAGTCAGCCACATACAAGTACTGATCGCTAAAGAATCTTGCAAAAAGGATATTTATAGTCATTCAGCTGTGATGCGGTTAAGAAACCTGTCATTTATTTTTTTACATGAATCCATACTGAAATATTTTCAATTAGAAATAAATATGGATAAACCACAAATAGTTTGCTGTGCTGTGTTTTCGAATCAAGATCAAGGTATTAAAATCTCCTATTGAAGTTTTCTCTTGAAAATACTTTCTCTACACTGAATTTAAAATATTATTATTATTCTTATTGCAGTTTTTATTAAGTTCAGAATATAAAATTTTGATGAATTGAAGTTCTGTGAGTTCAAATGACTGAGTCAGAATAAACAAGGTGAAACTGGATGTTAAATCTATTAATGGTACAAAATTTACTTTTGTTATTGAAATGTACTGGATTGGTGGCTATTTAAGTTCATCCTATGATTAACATTTTTGTGGTATAATAGTTTATGCTGAATTATCACATGACATAAAATTTCAGAAGCATATCACTCTGTTTCCCACATGACAGTGCTGAGTGGTTGTACACCCTGGGAAGACTGCACTTCCTCATGTGGTCATTCTGGAACCCAAACTTCTCCTATCCTTGGCCTCTTCCATTCCAAAGATGTCATCCCCATCTTTATCCATCAGCAGAAGGGGCGGGGACTTGGAGAAATGCCTGTGGGAGGTTATAATAGGCCAGTATGCAACATCAATTTGCCTCCTCCTTCATTGGCCATGATGTGGTCCTGTGGACAAAGAAGAAGCTGGGAAGTCTTCCAGTGGTGTGTCCCTGGAAGGGCAGTGAATTTTCATGGAAAATCAACTTTGTCCATGTAGAAGTAAAATAGTAACCCCCAAGCAAAAGTAAACATGAGTGAAATTCCTTAAGAGAGCATAGAATATGGACCCATTCTAGCTAACAGTGACCCAAATAAAGCAGTCTCATGCTGTCATAATAGACCTGAGACGAGGTAATGTTCTCTGAGTTCTTAGAAAAGCACAAACAAAAGCTCTGAAGAGTTGTGATTCTGCTAAGGGTCCTACCAGTGAGCACTCTGAAGGAGAAGTTCTGTTGACCGCCAGTCGCGGCAGACTGTGGTCCAGCAGCAAGGATTTGTTCTTAGGCTGCACAGGGCCATTTAACCCGCTTACAAGTCTCCCAGCTGAGCATTCTGGGGCTTTTGCTTTTTAAAACTTTATCCCTCCCTTCAGCCCCGGGAATGTGCTTTCAGTTACAGGCAAGAATTGTGTGTCCCCAACTTGCAAACTTTGTGGACAGTACCCTGTCAGTTTGCTTCAGGTAACACTGATTGTTTTCTGGAATTTATTTATAATTTTAGGATGACATCAGCAATAACAAGTAACTCATTTAGAACTATTGTGTTTCAAATCTCTATTGAATATTTACCATACAATGTGTAATGTGCACAGAGAAGAATGAGAATTGACTGAGAAGTGTCTTGGTCTGTGAGGACTTCTTTATTTTTTTTTTTATTTGTAGTGAATTTTGTCATACTTTGGAATGAAACAGCCATGGGTTTACATGTGTTCCCCATCCCGATCCCCCCTCCCACGTCCCTCTCCACCCGCTCCCCCTAGGTTTTCCCAGTGCACCAGGTCCGAGCGCTTGTCTCATGCATCCAACCTGGGCTGGTGATCTGTTTCACCCTAGATACTATACATGTTTTGATGCTGTTCTCTTGAAACATCCCACTCTCTCCTTATCCCACAGAGTCTAAAAGACTGTTCTATAAATCTGTGTCTTTTTTTTTTCTGTTCTGCATATAGGGTTATCATTAACATCTTTCTAAATCCCATATATATGTGTTAGTATATTGTAATGATCTTTATCTTTCTGGCTTACTTCGCTCTGTATAATGGGCTCCAGTTTCATCCTTCTCATTAGAATTGATTCAAATGAATTCTTTTTAATGGCTGCGTAATATTCCATGGTGTATATGTACCACAGCTTCCTTATACATTCGTCTGCTGATGGGCATCTAGGATGCTTCCATGTCCTGGCTATGATAAACAGTGCTGCGATGAACATTGTGGTGCACGTGTCTCTTTCAGATCTGGTTTCCTTGGTGTGTGTGCCCAGAAGAGGGATTGCTGGGTCATATGGAAGTTCTATTTCCAGTTTTGTAAGAAATCTCCACACTGTTTTCCATAGTGGCTGTACTAGTTTGCATTCCCACCAACAGTGTAGGAGGGTTCCCTTTTCTCCCAACCCTCTCCAGCATTTATTGCTTGTAGACTGTTGGATAGCAGCCATCCTGATTGGCGTGTAATGGTACCTCATTGTGGTTTTGATTTGCATTTATCTGATAATGAGTGATATTGAGCATATTTTCATGTGTTTATTAGCCATCTGTATGTTTTCCTTGGAGAAGTGTCTGTTTAGTTCTTTGGCCCATTTTTTGATTGGGTCATTTATTTTCCTGGAGTTGAGCTGGAGGAGTTGCTTGTATTTTTTTGAGATTAATCCTTTGTCGGTTGCTTCATTTGATATTATTTTCTCCCAATCTGAGGGCTGTCTTTTCTCCTTGCTTATAGTTTCATTTGCTGTGCAAAAGCTTTTAAGTTTCATTAGGTCCCATTTGTTTATTTTTGCTTTTCTTTCTAATATCCTGGGATGTGGGTCATAGAGGATCCTGCTGTGATTTATGTCGGAGAGTGTTTTGCCTATGTTCTCCTCTAGGAGTTTTATAGTTTCTGGTCTTACATTTAGATCTTTAATCCATTTTGAATTTATTTTTGTGTATGGTGTTAGAAAATGTTCTAGTTTCATTCTCTTACAAGTGGTTGACCAATTTTCCCAGCACCACTTGTTAAAAAGGCTATCTTTTTTCCATTGTATATCCTTGCCTCCTTTGTCAAAGATAAGGTGACCATATGCTCATGGATTTATCTCTGGGCTTTCTGTTCTGATCCATTGATCTATATATCTGTCTTTGTGCCAATACCATACTGTCTTGATGACTGTGGCTTTGTAGTAGAGTCTGAAGTCAGGCAGGTTGATTCCTCCAGTTCCATTCTTCTTTCTCAAGATTACTTTGGCTATTCAAGGTTTTTTGTATTTCCATACAAATTGTGAAATTATTTGTTCTAGTTCTGTGAAAAATACCGTTGGTAGCTTGATAGGGATTGCATTGAATCTGTAGATTGCTTTGGGTAGTATGGCCATTTTGACAATGTTGATTCTTCCAATCCATGAACACGGTATATTTCTCCATCTGTTTGTGTCCTGTTTGATTTCTTTCATCCGTGATTTATAGTTTTCTATGTATAAGTCTTTTGTTTCTTTAGGTAGATATATTCCTAAGTATTTTATTCTTTTTGTTGCAATGGTGAATGGTATTGTTTCCTTAATTTCTCTTTCTGTTTTCTCATTGTTAGTGTATAAGAATGCAAGAGATTTCTGTGTGTTAATTTATATCCTGCAACTTTACTATATATGTTGATTAGTTCTAGTAATTTTCTCTTAGAGTCTTTAGGGTTTTCTATGCAGAGGATCATGTCATCTGCAAACAGTGAGAGTTTCACTTCTTCTTTTCCTATCTGGATTCCTTTTACTTCTTTTTCTGCCCTGATTGCTGTGGCCAAGACTTCCAAAACTATGTTGAATAGAAGTGGTGAGAGTGTGCACCCTTGTCTTGTTCCTGATTTTAGGGAAAATGCTTTCAATTTTTCGCCATTGAGGGTAATGCTTGCTGTGGGTTTGTCATATATAGCTTTTATTATGTTGAGGTATGTTCCTTCTATTCCTGCTTTCTGGAGAGTTTTAATCATAAATGGATGTTGAATTTTGTCAAAGGCTTTTTCTGCATCTATTGAGATAATCATATGGTTTTTATCTTTCAATTTGTTAATGTGGTATATCACATTGATTGATTTGTGGATATTAAAGAATCCTTGCATTCCTGGGATAAAGCCCACTTGGTCATGGTGTATGATTTTTTTAATATGTTGTTGGATTCTGTTTGCTAGAATTTTGTTAAGGATTTTTGCATCTATGTTCATCAGTGATATTGACCTGTAGTTTTCTTTTTCTGTGGCATCTTTGTCTGGTTTTGGAATTAAGGTGATGGTGGCCTCATAGAATGAGTTTGGAAGTTTACCTTCTTCTGCTATTTTCTGGAAGAGTTTGAGTAAGATAGGTGTTAGCTCTTCTCTGAACTTTTGGTAGAATTCAGCTGTGAAGCCATCTGGTCCTGGGCTTTTGTTTGCTGGAAGATTTCTGATTACTTTTTCAATTTCCTTGCTTGTGATGGGTTTGTTAAGATCTTCTATTTCTTCCTGGTTCAGTTTTGGAAAGTTATACTTCTCTAAGAACTTGTGCATTTCCTCCAAGTTGTCCATTTTATTAGCATAGAGCTTCTGGTAGTAGTCTCTTATGATCCTTTGTATTTCAGTGTTGTCTGTAGTGATCTCTCCATTTTCGTTTCTAATTTTATTAATTTGGTTCTTCTCTCTTTGTTTCTTAATGAGTCTTGCTAATGGTTTGTCAATTTTGTTTATTTTTTCAAAAAACCAGCTTTTAGCTTTGTTGATTTTTAGGAGACATGGTATGAAGGGCTTGATGTCCTAGCAGAAAGGAAAAAAGAGAACTTGCTTTGAAAATTCAAGGAATGATACTAGATTTTGACATTGCCTGGAGCTGATAGGTTCTGGACTCCACTTTCAGAGATGAACAAGATATGTTCAGAGGAAGCTGGCATCAGGAGCTGTAGAAACAGGTCCTGTGATACAAGGTATCATAAGGAATATTTGCAGCTATTAAGTTCACAGTTTTTAAATTTATAAACGGATAGAATAATTGCTCATATGAAGTGAAAAGGTCACCGGTAATATCAGGTAATCCCATTTTGTAAAATGCTATGTAATTGTAGGTGAAATTATGCAGAGTATTTTGAATGAGAGTTTCCCGAATTTCTAAAATATGTTGTTAACATTATCAGAAGAAAGCTATGAAAATTCTTTGGTTAGACAGACTAATGTCTACGCTAGACACACAGAGCTGGGTATAGGCAAGTGATCCTATCCAGCAGGTTCCCACCCTTTCCCTGCAGGTCCCAAGAGGTGGCTACCTCCTCTCTATTCTCTGTTGTGGTCCCAGGGCTAAACTCGGGGACTCAACCATCACTCTCTGAAATTCTGCACTTGGAAAGTGATGTATTGTGGCATAGTCAAGACAACGGTTTCCACTAGATGGCTCCCCCCAAACATTGAGGCTTGCAGAATTGGGTTTACTCTCATAGCAAGACTGTGAAGGTGGCAACTGATTGTGGTCTCTTTGGCAGACAGACCCATGGAGCCCTGCAGTGCTCATGCTATTTCTCAAAGGGCCACCAGACGGCAGTGGGTAGCTCCTTATGGAAAACACTGCAAGGAGATCCAACTAGTCAATCCTAAAGGAAATCAATCCTGAATATTCATTGGAAGGACTAAGGCTGACACGAAAACTTCTGTAGTCTGGCACCAGATGAGTAGAACCAACTTATTGGAAAACACCCTGAAGCTAGGGAAGATTGAAGGCGGGAGGAGAAGGGGACGACAGAGGATGAGATGGCTGGATGGCATCATTGACTCAATGGACATGAGTTTGCGTAGCATCTGGTAGTTGGTGATGGACAGGGGAGCTTATAGTGCTGCAGTCCCTGTGGTTGCAACGAGTCAGATATCACTGAGCCACTAAACTGACTGACTGCCCCATTCAAAAGAGTCCTTTTCAAGGTAAACTTCCTCAGAACATGTTTGAAAATCTTAAGAGAATTTCTTTAAAATATATTGACATGCTTTTCATCACCAGTTTCATTTGTAAACTAGTGAGAAGCCATTACAAGGAACACATATAAGGTAAGCCACTGTTTGAAGGTTGTCCCTTGTGACACATATGTGGCTCAGTCACTCAGTCAAGGCCAACTTTTTGTGATCCCATGGACTACAGACCAGGCTCCTCTGTCCATGGCATATTCCTGGCAAGAATACTGGAGAAGGTTTCCATTTCCTACTCCAGAGGCATCTTCTCGACCCAGGGAAGGAACTCGTATATCACGTGTTTCCTCCATTGGAAGGTGGGTTCTTTTCCACTGCAACAGCTGGATATCAATGGGTGAAATTCTGTTCCCACCCCTTTATTTCTTCTTCTCTCCACCTCATCCATCTATAGGTAATGATCTCTCTGAAACTCCTTTGGAAAATCTATGTAACATTATCAGAGATAATTCTCAGTCATGTTGATCCTTCCTTGTGATGTCAGTGTTTGTGTAGCAAATCATCAGCTCCCATGACACTGGGTATGTCCCTGACTCCTGGGAGACAGCGTTCAGGTTGACAGTAGGTCTCAGTGGGAGTCAGTCCATGGGGAGGTCTTCTCAGCTCAGCCAAGGCCAGCCCACATTTTCTTCTATCCCCAAAGCACTGAGAATGCTTCATTCCCCACCAAGTGTCTGCCCCACCACCAGGGAACTTGGCTTAAATCCTGTATATGCTGAGGAAGCATCAGGGTCAGAAGAATGAACATTGGATTTAATCATTGTGAGACAGAGATGAGGTTCTGTGTTTTCAGTTCTTATATTTATGTGTCTTGATTTTCTTTGATTATTTTAAATTTTAATTATAACATCATTCTTTACAATGCTGTTAGTTTCTGCCGTGCAGCAAGGTGAATCAGTTATATATATACTCTCTTATTTTAGATTCTGTTCCCATGTACGTTATTACAAAGAATTGAATAGAGTTCCCTGTGCTCTCCAGTAGATCTTTATCTATTTTATGTATAGTAAAGTGTATTTGTCAATCCTAACTTATCCTTCACCCTTCTTTGGTAACCATATATATGTTCTCTACATCTGAGACTCTATTTCTGTAAATAGGTTTACATGTACCATTCTTTTAAATTCCATATGTAAGTGACACCATATGATATTAGTCTCTCTATATCAGACTTCACTTAGTATGACAGTCTCTAGAATCATCCATGTTGCACACGTAGCATTATTTTTTTCTTTTTAAGAGACAGTAATATTTCATTGTACATATGAGCCACATAATTTTATTCCTCCATTGAGGAACATTTAGTTGCTTCTGTATTCTGGCTATTGTAAATAGTGCTGCGACAGACTTTGGGGATCTTGTATCTTTTCAAATTATGGTTTTCTCTGGATATATGCCCAAGAGTAAGATTAATATATCGTATGGCAAGTCTTATTTTTATTCTTTAAAGAACCTTCATACTGTCAGACACAACTGAGCGACTGAACTGAACTGATACTGTTTTCCATTGTGTCTGTACCAATCTATATTCTCACCAACGATGTATGAGGCTTCCCTTTTCTCCACACCCTCTCTAGCATTTATTGTTTGTAGATTTTTTGATGATGGCCATTATGACTGGAATGAGCTGATACCTCATTGTACTTTTGATTTGTATTTCTCTAATCCTTAGTGATGTTTAGTGTCTTTTCATGTTCTTCTTGGCCACCTGTATGCCTTCTTTGGAGAAATGTGAATTTAGGTCTTCCGCCTATTTTTTTTTTTTTTAATGTTGGACTGCAAGAACTGTTGCATATCTACAGTATCTAGGGTGAAAATGATCACCAGCCCAGGTTGGATGCATGAGACAAGCGCTCGGACCTGGTGCACTGGGAAAACCTAGGGAGAGTGGGTGGAGAGGGAGGTGGGAGGGGGGATCGGGATGGGGAACACATGTAAACCCATTGCTGTTTCATTCCAATGTATGACAAAATTCACTACAAATAAAAAAAAAGAGGGGAAAGATTAATCCCGTGTTGCTCACTTCATTTGCAGATATTTTCTTCCTTTCTGTGGGCTCTTTTCATTGTGGGAGAACACTGTAGCCCAGGGGTCAGTTTTTAAGTTTGATTAGGTGGCATTTTTTTAATTTTTGTGTTTATTTTCTTCACTCTGGGAAGTGGCTTATAGAAGATCTTCTGCAATGTATGCCATAGAGTGTTCTGCCTATGTTTTTCTCTTATGTTTTTATAGTGCCTAGTCTTATATTTAGATCTTTAATCCACTTGGAGTTTATATTTATGTGTGGTGTTAGAGATTGTTCTGATTTTATCCTTCTAAATGAAACTGTGCAGTTTTCCCAGCACCACTTATTGAAGAGATTGTCTTTTCTCCATTGTATATTCTTGTCTCTCTTGTCATAGATAAGGTGAAAATAGGTGTGTAGGTTTCTCTCTGAATATGTCTCTTGATTCATTTTCCGGTTAGCCTTTATAAACCTGGTTTACACAGCTCCAGCCACATCATGAGAAATGCTGGGCTGGATGAAACACAAAGTGGAATCAAGATTGGGAGAAATATCAATAACCTCAGACATGCAGATGAAACCACACTTACGGCAGAAACTGAAGAACCAAAGACACCTTGATGAAAGTAAAAGAGGAGAGTGAAAAAGTGGCTTAAAGCTCAACATTCAGGTGACTGATATCACGGAATCCGGTCCCATCACTTCATGGAAAATAGATGGGGACACAGTGACTCAGTACATTTTGGACCCAGAATCCCTGCAGACGGTGACTGCAGCCATGAAGTTAAAATACACTTGCTCCTATGGAAAAGTTTTGACCAACCTGGACAACATGTGTAAAAGCAGAGACATTACTTTCCCAACAGAGGTCCATATAGTCAAAGCTGTGGTTTTTCCAATAGTCATATATGGATGTGAGAGTTGGACTATTAAGAAAGCTGAGCACTGGATAATTGATGCTTTTGAACTGTGGTGTTAAAGAAGACTTTTGAGAGTCCTAGGACTGCAGGGAGATCCAACGAGCCAATCTCAAAGGCAATCAGTTCTGAATATTTGGTGGAAGGACTGATGCTGAAGCTGAAACTCCAGTACCTTGGCCACCTGATATGAAGAGCTGTCTCATTTGAAACGACCCTGATGCTGGGAAAGATTGAAGATGGGAAGAGAAGGGATCAACAGAGGATGAGACGGTTGGATGGCATCACCAACTCAATGGACATGAGTTTGAGTAAAGTCCTGGGGTTGGTCATGAAGAGGAAGGTCTGCCGTGCTGAAGTCCATGGGGTTGCAAAGAGTCAGACACGACTGAGTGACTGTGCTGAACTGAGCCTCATTCCTTGGCATATGGATGTTAAGTTCTCCCAGCACCGTTTTGGGGAATACTGTCTTTTCTCCCTTGAATGATCTTACCACTTTTGTCAAAAATCGTTTGACCATAAGTGTGAAGGTTTTGCTGGGCTCTGAATACTTTTCCGTTGATTTATAATTTTATCTTTATGACAGTACCAGACTGTTGTCACTACTGTAACTTTTTGATAATGTTGAAATCAAGGAATATGTGTCCTCCCATATTGCTTTTCTTGCTCAAAATTGGTTTGCAGCTTGGGCATTAATTAGGTATTAATAAGTGAATTTTAATTAGTTCAGTAGTGAATTTTAGGATAGGTTTTTTATTTTAGGTGGCATTTTTATTTCTGTGGGGTTTTGATAGGGATTGAATTACAATTGTATATTACAGAGGCTGATATGGAAATCTTAACAGTGGTAAATCTTCTAATCCATGAAAACAGTATTTGTGTCATACACTTTATTTGCAGCGTTTGGAAGGTTTCACT
>CM035286.1:96063-119477 GCA_020226075.1 Hydropotes inermis | reverse complement strand
AGATAGATAGATAGATAGATAGATAGATAGATAGATAGATAGATAGATAGACAGACAGACAGACAGACAGACAGACAGACAGACACATATGCTCACAACTTCAGCTCAGGCTTCCTAAACCCTGGTAGAGTGGCAGGTGGCCAAGACGCAGCACTGCACCACAGAAGTTAACGCTTCTCATTTCCAATGATCATTATCACTACAGATTCATGGGTGTTGTTTCACACAGTCAGTGACTATGTCATTTAGACCTGCATCTGTCCATCTCCTACCCCCATGTCTCACTGCACTCCTTCCTTCTGGGACTCACTCAAACTACATCCTTCTTCACTCTCAGTGAGAGCCTGAGAGAGGCAAATGTTCATAGTCTGAAAATGTTTTCATCTGAATTTTTTCTTATTTTGCTTTTATTCTTGAGTGATAGTTTAGAATGAAAAATCTACAGACCGTTTCTGTGATGTTTCCTTTGGCATCTGAAGCTGTTTTCCCTTGTGTTCCCTGATACATTGTGACTGGTGATTTCTCTACTGTTGGGTCTCAATTGGTCTGCCTTCCCTGCTATCTTATAAAGTTTCCAATTTTCGTTAATATTCCACAGTCCTTGACTATAGGGTGAGGTTTAAGGAACCTCCATACTGTTCTCCATTATGGATGTGTTTCATAGTGTCTTATTCACTGATTGTTCAAGTAGTGCCTTTTAGGACTTTAACAGATTTATAGGAATTTCTTTTATAAGGTAGTCAAATCATTCTATTTCATGAAGCACTTGAGGTCTAATCCTCCCATGGTAGTCTCTGCTGACCTTCGTTCATGGTGCCATAAAGGCATGTTTTGCTGATACTGGATCCTTGCTGGTTTGTAGGGTTTGATATGTATATAAATATGCTTTGTTGTTGTTGTTGTTGTTTTTGCTCATGTGATAGATCCAAAATTTCTACCTGTTGGCAATTATGTTAAGTGTTGTTTTGGTTTTCAGTCAGGAAGGAATTTTAATTTTCTCAAATGCATTCCAGGGCCTATGGAGAAGAACATTTAGAATTCTTCTTAAGTATCATTTCCTTCATGTTCCTCCCAACACAAAGATGTCACTTATCAGTCCAGTGAAAATAAAAGATCCCCAACCCCCTGTGTTCACCCTGTTCCTTTGCTTAGTGATATCCATAGCAATTATAGTCAGACACTGGCTGCCTAAATCAGAAGCTGTTTGATTCCTTCTGGGCTGCTGTAACAAATACCATAGACCAAGTAGCATGTGAACAGCAGAAATGTACTTCTTAACAGTTAGAGGTGCTGAGAAGTCCAGGATCAAGGTGAATGCAGATTCCATGACTAGAGAGGGGCCACTTTCTGGTTCATAGGAGGATTGTTTTCAGTGCACTCCCACCTGTCGGAAGAGAGGAGGGTCTCTCCCAGGCCTGTTTTGCAAGAGCACTCATCTTCCTTAAGGGTTCTGCCTCTGGCTTAATCACATGTACTGGCCCCACCTCCTCACACCATCACCTTAGTGGTTGAAATTTCCACATATGAATGACTCCTGAGGGCCCTGCGAATGCTCAGTACAGGAACAGAGGAACCCACACCTGCCCCTTTCCCGGGAGGGCTCCATGCATGCACGGTGCAGGGGCTAATTGAGGACCACTGCTATTTGAGGTATTTTTTATATGTCAGTGATTTTTATCTGTCTCATCTATTTTGAAAATATATTTTCACATCTTTCAGTTACTATAACCTCATTTGTCTCCTTTTTCCTTTATGGTAACTGTGCATTGCTTTGTTTTTTCCAATAAAAACTTGAATTTGTTATTTATTTAGCAAGATTGAAGTTACACAGAGCAATCGTTCAACCTAAGAATAGAAGCGAAAATTTGACACAGTGGAAATGAAGGATGAATTAAACATGGAAAACCTAAAATTACCAGTTGGAAAGTACATACTCTGCTTCATTGGTACAATTAAATGCTGTGTTTTCAAAAAGGAAAATATTATTTTTCTATATGGAAATAAATGAACCCTGTAAACCAATAAAAAATTAGTATAGTATGAATAAACCTAGAAAACCTGTATAAAACTGAATTATGAAAATATACTGAACAATTTCAAACCTATAAATTTGACATGATAGGCTACGTGAATAATTTTCTGAACAACAAAAATTACCAAATTTCAATCTAGAGTGGACAGAAACTTCAAACAGACCACTTTCGTAAAATTATTTTAACAGTTGCTCACACATTCATTTAGGGATGGCCTGAGGAACTGATTCCTTTGAACCGTTGGAATACTGCAATTTATTTTACAAAGGTACTTTTACCCTTGCCTTACCATCAATAAACAAAATCCCCATTTTTAGAACTGTGCCTTGTTTAAGTTTAAAACATCCTGACAACATAGATCTTATTTATTTTATACATAGAAGTTTGTGTCTCTTAATCCTTTAACCCATATTGTCTCTCTACTCCTCACCATTAGCAACTATGCGTTTGTTCCTTATATCTGTATGTTTCTGTTTGATTACTTCCTGTTTCTGTTTTATATTTATTTATTTATTTATTTATTTAGTCCCGGCCACATAGCTTGCAGGATTCTAGTTTCCCAAGGAGGGAGCAAACACAGGCCCCCTGCAGTGCATGTGTGGAGTCATAACCACTAGATCACCAGGGATTTTACTGTTTTGTTTTCAGGAGTCCAGAGATAAATGATAACATACAGTAAGTATTTGTATTTTTTTCATTTATTTCACTAAGCATAAATATTCTCCTGATCCATCCATGTTTTACAAATGGCAAATTTTCACTCTTTTCTGTAGGTGAGTGGTATTCCATTGTGTGTGTGTGTGTGTGTAATTTATTTTAATCAACTCATATGCTGCTGGGCATTTAGATTACTTCCATATCTTGGTTATTGTAAATAATGTGGTGCAAATATTGGAGTCCATGTATATTTTTGAATTGGTGTTTTTATTTTCTTCAGATATGTATTCCTAGAGTGAAATTGCTGGATCATGAGGTAATTTTAGTTTTAGTTTTTTGAAGACCCTCCATACTGTTTTGCATACTGGCTGTACCATTCTACCTTCCCACCAACAGCGTCTAAAGTTATTTTCTCTCCACATCCTCTTCAGCATTTTATTTCTGATATTTTTGATGATAGCAGGTGGTCAGTGACACTGCATTGTAGTTTGGATTTGCATTTTTCTAGTGATTTAAAATGCTGAGCATCTTTTCATGTGCCTGTTGATCATTTGTATTTCTTCTTTGAAAGAATGTTTATTTAGATCTCCGCCCTTTGTAAAAGGAGATTTATTTTGTTTGCTATTAAGTTGTATGAGTTCTTTTGTAATATAATTTTTATTTCATACTGGAGAATAGTTGATTTACAATATGGTATTAGTTTCCAGTATACAACAAAGTGATTGAGTTATATATATTCATAGATCTATTCTTTTTCATATTCTTTCCCTTATAAATTATTACAGAATATTGTGGAGAGTTCCCTGGGCTATATAGTAGTTCCTTGTTGAATATTTTACATATAGTAGTGTCTGTGTATTAATCTCAACCTCCTAATTTATCCTTCCCTTCACTTGTCCCATTTGGTAATCGTAAGCTTGCTTTTAAAATGTGTGTATCAGTTTCTATTTTGTGAATAAGTTCATGTGTATCACTTTTTAGAGTGCACATATTAGCAGTATCATAAGATATTTGTCTTTCTCTGTCGTCTGACTTCACTTCTCTGATCATCTGCAGGTCCATCCAAGTTGCTACATATGGCATCATTTCATTCTTTTTATGGCTTAGTAGTATTCCATTGTGTATATGCACCACATCTTTTTTATCCAATTGTCAGTGGACATTTAACTTGCTTCCACATCTTAGGCATTGTAACTAGTAGTGCATTATCCTTTCAATTGACAGCTTTCTCCCAGGATATGTCCAGGAGTGGGATTGCTGAATCATGAAGTAGTCTTCTTTTTGAAGGGCCTTCATTGTCTTTTCCATACTTGGAACACCAATTTACTTTGCCAACAACAGTGTTCAAGCATTTCTTTATCTCCACATCCTTGCCAGCATTTATTTGTATTCTTCTTGATGATGGCTATTTTGGTAGATGTCAGAGGATAACTTCTGTTGGTGTGGATTTGCATTTCTTTGATGATTACAGATGTAAAGCATCATTTCCTGTGCCTGTTTGCCATCTGTATGTCTTCTTTGGAAAAAATGTCTACTGAGACCATTGGGCCTTTCTAAAATAAAGTTCTTTTTTTTGTTTGCTTTTCAGTTGTATGAATTCTTTATATATTTTAGACACTAGCCCCTTACAAAATATATGAATTGCAAATATTTTCTTCTAATTTATTTCATTTCATTTCTCACTGTTTTATTTTGTTGACCTCTGCTATAATTCCAGCTGTTACTTTTGCTTTTCTTTTGTGTTTAGAATCAGATCCAAAAATCATTTCTGAGACAGCTGTTAAAGAGGTTTCTACCTATGTTTTCTAGTTCTGTGGTTTCAGATCTTCTACTCAAGGCTTAATGCATTTTGAGTTCAGTTCTCTGCATATTGTAAGATAGTGGTCCAGTTTGGTGGTTTTGCATGTAAGTGTCCAGTTTTCCCAAGATCATTTATTGCAGACTGTCCTTACCTAACTTTTATATTTTTGGCTTGTTTGTTGTTGGAGAAGGGAATTGCAAACCACTTCAGTATTCTTGCATTGAGAATCCTATGAGCAGTATGAAAAGCAAAAAGATATGATACTGAAAGATGAACTCCCAAGGTCAGTAGGTGCTCAATATGCTACTGGAGAAATAACTCCAGAAAGAATGAAGAGATGGCACCAACGCAGAAACAACGCCCAGTTCTGGATGTGACTGGTGATGGGAGTAAAGTCTGATGTGATAAAGAACAGTATTGCAAAGGAAACTGGAATGGTAGGTCCATGACTCAGGGTTAATTGACAGTGGTCAAAGAGGAGATGGCAAGTGTGGACATTGACATTTTAGGGATCGGTGAACTAAAATGGACTGGAATGGGTGAATTTAATTCAAATTATCATTATATCTACTACTGTGGGCAAGAATCCCTTAGAAGAAATGGAGTAGCCATCATAGTCAGCCAAAGAGTCTGAAATGGTGTGCTTGGGTGCAATCTAAAAAAATGACAGCGTGATTTAAGGACAGGAACATAAAGGCCACAGAGATGGGATGGGCAAGTCTGTGTCGCAGATGACAGGTTATGAGCTGCTGTTTCTCCCTGGGCCTCTGTGTGTCCAACCTGAGATGCTGCCCCTGCTGGGCTATGAGCCCTGTGAAGGCAGCAGTGTCATAAAATCCTGTACTCTGGTATGGTTGTGGACAGTGGGGCCAGATGATGTTGAGTCTGTCAACCCAGCTCCAGCCCCTGCTACCTTAAATGTCTTGTGTCACAGTGTCTTGATCTCCTTGGCCAAAGCTGAGACCCCTTTAATTAGGTTTGCTTTGGAAATTAGAGACCCTGAGATCTTAGTAAGCTGTTACCTATTCCTCCTTACCAGGGCAGTTTTATTCTGGCCTACCACAGTGAACACTCGGATACATTCACACATGCACATTTACCCGGACATTTAATAAGGACTGTTGGTTGGGATTAGAAGAGGGACACACTGGAGAATGGTAATAAGATGAACCAACAGAGGCTGGAGGCTCTGCCTGCCTGAGACACGGACTCTAATATTTTCCAGGTCTTTGCCCACCTATGTCTTATGACATCCTAAGAAGTCTATGCAGGCATCATCCCGGGTGGGCAGGTGGGGACACCGACAGGCTTTGAGAGGCAAGGACTCATTCAGAATGGAGAACAGGTATGAAACGCGAAGTGAGTCTGGGCCCAGGTCTGTCAACTCAGAGCTGCAACACACAGCCTGCCCGGGTGCTGTGTGGAGGGCTGTGTGGTAAAACTGAGTGAGGCCTGGGGCTGAGTGGATGAGGGATGAGCGGTCAGGAACCTGAGGGCTATGTGCAGGGATGTCAACTGTGAATCCAAGGAAGGGGCCCCCGGGTGGTGAAGTCACTTCCTCGATGGCAGGCCCTAATGGAACTCGGAACCCTGTAACCAAGCACCCAACTTCTAGCAACAGTGCCACAGCCAGTAGGTGCTCACTTGGCTAGAGAGTCTTCATCCAGAAGGATGATCTACAGCTGTGTCTCGACTGACCAGGGCTTCTGTTTCATAAACTGTGGATGTGATACCTTATATAGTGTATCTGATGTT
The DNA here is from genome assembly GCA_020226075.1 of Hydropotes inermis. Lineage (NCBI taxonomy): Eukaryota > Metazoa > Chordata > Mammalia > Artiodactyla > Cervidae > Hydropotes > Hydropotes inermis. The sequence goes on along the minus strand of CM035286.1, from coordinate 113,231 downwards.
AAACATATAGTGAGTGCAAAGTCATATATACAAAGGGTGTGATATCATGGAAACAGTGGGTGTGACACACAGGTACAGTGGCTGTGAGGGTACAAATATAGTGAATATGTTGTTTTATACAATGGATATGATGTCGACATAAATAGAGGATGTGATCTCATAAATAGAGTTGGTGTGATATCATCAATACAGTGGATGTGGTGACAGAAATAGCATTGATATGATGTCAAATATAGTGTGTGTGATTTCATAAAAATGATGGTTTCATTTCATAAAGTGAGGATGTAATGTCTTCTATAGTGCAAAAGATGTTATACCTATGCTGAGTGTGATGTCATACAAAGAGTGGGCGTGATGCTCTCAACACAGTGGGTGTGATGACACAGAAGAGTGACTGTGATGTTACATGGATAGTATATATTTTGAACTGCATACTGGATGTGGTTCCATATGTCAAGTTTTGCTCTCATACGTAGATTAGTGTGATGACATAAGAATTGGATATGATATTACATAAAGTGCATATGATGTCAGACATATAGTGGGTATGATGTCATAAAAAAGTAGGTGTGATATCAGTGGAGAGGTTGTGATGACAAAGATACAGTTGGTGCGATGTCTGATACAGGGTGTGTGATGTCATGCCTGAAGTGGAATGTGAAGTCATAAAGATTGTAGCTTGGAGTAATAGAGTGAATGTGACGTCTTCTGTAGTGCAAATGGTGTCATACATATGCCGAGTGTGGTGTAATCAACACAGAGGTTTGTGATGTCATACATAGTGGGTACGATGTCATAAATATAGTGGAAAGAATGTCTCACATATATTGGATGTGATATCATACATATAGTGGCTGTGATATCATTGATAGAGTTGTTGTGATGACACAAATGCAGTGGACATGATGTTTAATATAGTGGGTGTGATGTCATCAAAATGGTGGTTTGAGGTCAAAAAGTGAGGCTCTGATGTCTTCTTTAATGCAAACGATGCCACACATATGGAGAGTGTGATGTCATAAAAAGAGTGGGTATGATGTTGTATAAACAGTGGGTGTGAGGACACAGATAGTGGCTGTGATGTCTCAAGTATAGTGTATGTGTTGCCCTACATACTGGATGTGGTTTCATATATAGAGTTTGTGATGTCATAAGTACAGTAGTGTGATGACATAAGGATCAGATGTGACGTTCTATATAGTGCATATGATGTCACACAGAAGTTGGGTGTGATGTCATTCAAAAGTTGGTGTGATATCAGTGGAGAGGTTGTGATGACAAAGATACAGTGGGTGCAATGTCTGATACAGGGGGTGTAATGTCATGCCTGAAGTGGATGTGACATCATATATACTGTTGTGTGGTGTGATAGAGGGGATGCGATGTCATCTGCAGTGCAAAGGATGTGACACATATGCCGAGTGTGGTGTCATCAACACAGAGTGTCGTGATGTCATACTTAGTGGATATTATGTCCTAAACACAGGGTATATGATGTCACAGATATACTGGATGTGATACCATCCATATAGTGGCTGTGATATCATCGATAGGGTGGGTGTGATGACACAGATACAGTGGATACGATGTCAAATATAGTGGGTGTGATGTCATAAAAATGGTGGCTTGATGCCATAAAGCAAGGATGTGATGTCTTGTATAGTGCAAAACATGCCATAGATTATCCGAGTGTGATGTCATACAGAGTGTGTGTGATGTAGTCAATAGAGTGAGAGTGATGACACAGATTAATGGCTGTGATATCACATGTATAGTGTGGATGTGGCCCTTCATACTGGATGTGGTTTCATATATAGAGGCTGTGATGTCATAAGTACAGTACTGTGATGACATAAGGAGTTGATATGATGTTCTATATAGTGCATATTATGTCACACAGAAGGTGGGTGTGATGTCATTCAAAAGTGGGTGTGATATCAGTGGAGAGGTTGTGATGACAAAGATAAAGTGGGTGCAATCTCTGATACAGTGGATGTAATGTCATGCCTGAAGTGGATGTGACATCATAAATACTGTGGTTTGGTGTGATAGAGTGGATGTGATATCATCTGTAGTGCAAATTATGTCACACATAGGCCGAGTGTGGTATAAACAAGACACAGTGTTGTGTTGTCATACATAGTGGATATGATGTCCTAAATATAGTGGATAGGATGTCACATGTACACTGTATGTGATATAATACATAAGCTGGCTGTGATATCATTGAGAGAGTGGGTGTGATTACAGATACAGTGGATGCGAGGTCAGATACAGTGGATGTGATGTTAGATATTGTGGACTTGACGTCATAAATAAAGTGGTGTGATGGCTTAAAGAATGGATGTGATGTCATATGTAGTGCATATGTTGTCATACATATAGAGGCTGTGATGACATACATTTGCTTCTTTTCATAAAATTGGTACATTTGTGTAATGTCAAAAATACACTGAGTGTAATGGCAGGCATAGTGGCTGTGAAGGCACACAATGGTTTTGTTGTCATAACACTGTGCGTGATGCCATATAAAGTGAATAAATCATAAACATATAGTGATGTATAGTGATATAACACACATAGTGAATGTGACATCATACAGAGTAGAGAGATGTCATATATAATGCGTGTGATGTAATGAATATAGTGCATGTGATGTAATAAATTCTAAGGGTTTTTGTCATAAAGTGTGGATATCATGTCATGTATAATCCATATGATGGCATACATATGCGACAGTAGGTGTTATGTCTTAGGCAGAGAGGTTGTGATGACATACAGAGTGGGTGAGATGGCAGTTTAACGGGTTTCAAGTCAGATATAGAGCTTGGGTAATCATACACACAGTATGGGTGACATCATGTATAATACATATAATGTCATAGAGTTTATGAAATGACATACAAACAATGGTGTGTTGTCAGCAAGAGTGGATATGATGTCATATAAATTGCCTATGGTGTCACACATGCAGTGGGTGTGATTTCATACGTACATAGGGTGTGATGCCATAAAGTGTTCATGAGATGTCATGCATACTGAATGTGATGTCATACATATAGTGTGTAGTGTCATACAGAGAGTGGGTGTAATATAATTGATACACTGGGTTTGATGACACAGATACAGTGGATGTAGTGTCAGATATACAGGGTGAGATGGCAGATATAACTTTTGTGTTGTTATGTGTGTGATGTTGTATATAGAGTGTGTGATGTCATGAATGCAGAGGATGTAATGTGGTTACTACAATGGTGTGAACTCAAAGAGTGGATGTGACTTTATGTATGGTGCATAAGGAGTCATATATAAAGTAGGTGTGATGTCGTACATACAGTTGTTCAGACATCATACTTAGAGGGGTTGTGAGGACTCAGATACTATGGATGCAGTGTTAGATATCGTGGGAGTGATGTCATGAATACAGTGTCTGTGATGTCATAAATAATGTGGGGTGATGTCATAAAGTGTGGATGTGATAACTTATATAGTATATCTGATGTTAAACAAATAATGAGTGCAATGTCATATATACAAAGGGTGTGATATCATGGAAACGGTGGGTGCGAGACACAGGTACATTGGCTGTGATGGTACAAATATAGTGAATATCTTGTTGTATACAATGGATATGATGTCAACATATATAGAGGATGAGATCTCATAAACACAGTTGGTGTGATATCATCAATACAGTGGATGTGGTGACAGAAATAGTGTCGATATGATGTCAAATATAGTGGGTGTGTTTTCATAAAAATGGTGGTTTGATTTCATACAGTGAGGATGTAATGTCTTCTATAGTGCAAAAGATGTTATACCTATGCCGAGTGTGATGTCACACAAAGAGTGGGTGTGATGCTCTCAATACAGTGGGTGTGATGACACAGACTAGTGACTGTGATGTCACATGGATAGTGTATATTTTGAACTGCATACTGGATGTGGTTTCATATGTCAAGTTTGTGCTGTCGTAAGTAGTGTAGTGTGATGACATAAGAATTGGATATGATGTTATATATAATGCATATGATGTCACACATATAGTGGGTATGATGTCATAAAAAAGTGGGTGTGATATCAGTGGAGAGGTTGTGATGACAAAGATACAGTTGGTGCAGTGTCTGATACAGGGTGTGTGATGTCATGCCTGAAGTGGATGTGAAGTCATAAAGATTGTAGCTTGGAGTGATAGAGTGGATGTGACATCTTCTGTATTGCAAATGATGACATAGATATGCTGACTGTGGTGTAATAAACACAGAGGTTTGTGATGTCATACATAGTGTGTACGATGTCATAAATATAGTGGACAGAATGTCTCACATATACTGGATGTGATATCATACATATAGTGGCTGTGATATCATCGATAGAGTTGTTGTGATGACACAGATACAGTGGACACGATGTCTAATATAGTGGGTGTAGTGTCATAAAAATGGTGGTTTGAGGTCAAAAAGTGAGGCTGTGATGTCTTGTATAATACAAACGATGCCACACATATGGCGAGTGTGATGTCATAAAAAGAGTGGGTATGATGTTGTCTATACAGTGGGTGTGATGACACAGATAGTGGCTGTGATGTCACATGTTAAGTGTATATGTTGCTCTCATACTGGATGTGGTTTCATATATAGAAGCTGTGATGTCATAAGTACAGTAGTGTGATAACGTAAGGATTGGGTGTGATGTTATATATAGTTCATATGATGTCACACAGAAGGTTGGTGTGATGTCATCCAAGAGTGGGTGAGATGTCAGTGAAGACGGTGTGATGACATAGATACAGTGGGTGCAATGTCTGATACAGGGGCTGTGTTGTCCTGCCTGAAGTGGATGTGACATCATAAATACTGTGGTTTGGTGTGATAGAGTGTTTGCGTTGACATCTGCAGTGCAAAGTATGTCATACATATGCTGAGCGTTGCGTCATCAACATGGAGTGTTTTGATGTCATACTTAGTCGATATTATGTCATAAATATAGTGGATGTGATGTCACCGATCTACTGGATGTGAGGTCATATATATAGTGGCTGTGATATCATCGATAGGGTGGGTGTGATGACAGAGATACAGTGGAAATGAGCTCAGATAGAGTGGACCTGATGTCATACATAAAGTGGTGTGATGTCCTAAATTGTGGATGTGATGTCACATATAGTGCGTTTGATGTCACACACTTAGTGGCTGTGATATCATTCATACACTGCCTTTGATAAATATGATCCACTGGGTGTGATGACACAAATACAGTGGGTGTGAAGTCAGAATAGTAGCTGTGAAGTTACAAAATATTTGTGTTGTCATAACACTGTGTCTGATGCCATATAAAGTGGATATGTCATAAACATAGAGTGTGTGATGTCAGAGATACAGACATTGCGTGATGTCACACATATAGTGAATGTGATATCATACACAGTAGATGACATGTCATATACAGTGCATGTGATGTCATCAATAAAGGGCATGTGATATAAGAAATACTAAGGGTTGTTGTCTTAAAGGGTGGATATGGTGTCATCTATAGAGCACATGATGGCATACATATGCCACCTGTGATGTCTTACATAGTTGGTGTGATGTGTTTGACCGAGTGGGTGTGGTGACATATACAGTGGATGTGATGGCAGATAGAATGGGTTTCAAGTCAGGTATAGAGCTTGTGTTGTCATACACTCAGGGTGTGTGACATCATATATAGTGGATATGATGTCATAAACATAGTGGGTGCCATGACATACAAACAATGGTATGATGTCTTCAAGAGAGGATGTGATGTCATAAATAGTGCCTATGGTGTCCTACATGCAGTGGGTGTGATTTTATACATACATAGTGTGTGATATCATCAATCAAGTGGGTGTGATCACACAGATACTGTGAGTGTGATGTCGGACACCATGGTTGTATTGTCATCCATACATCATGCGAGATGTCATATATACTGTGTATGATGTCATAAACACAGGAGGTGTCTTGTCATAGTTACAGTGGCTGTGATGTCACAAGTATAGAGTATGTGATGTGATATAGAGTGGGTGCACTCTCATGAATAGAGTGGATGTGAAGTCAAGAATACAGTATTGTTATGTCATAAAGAGTTAGTTTGATGTCATATAAATACCTGTGATGTCATACATATAGTTGGTTTCATGTCACACATATAGTAGGTGTGATATAAACAGTACACTATAAGTAATGGTCCAGCTACAGTGGATGCAATGACTGGTTCCCTGGGTGTGATGACATGAATAAAGTGAGTGTGATGTCATAGAGTGGTGTGATATCATAATGAGTGGATGTGATGTCATATGTAGTTCATATGATGTCTTACATATTGTGGTTGTATGATCGATAATCTGTGTGTGATGACAGAGATACAGTGGATGTACTGTCAGGTATAATCAGTGTGAGGTGAGATATAATAGCTTTGATGTCATTAGTAGAGTGTTGTGATGTCATAAATCATGGGTGAGATGTCATATACAGTGCATATTGTCTCATATATACAGTAGATGTGATGTCATAAATAGAGTGTGTGTTATATCATTGATACAGTGGGTGTGATCACACAAACACAGACATGAAGAGTGTGTTGTCATATATAGTGATTGTATTGTCTTAACACAGTGTGTTTCATCTCAAATATAGTTGATATGTATTCACAAACATAGTGGGTATTATGTTACCGATATAGTGGCTGTGATGTCACAGGTAGAGGGGATGAGATGTCATAAACCGTGGATGTGATGTCATATATAGGAGATCCGATGTCATGAATGCAGTGTTTGTGATGTCCTAAATACTGATGATTGATGTCATAAAGTCTGAATTTGATGTGATGTAGGGTGTGTATGATGTCTTACATGTGCCAAGTGTGAAAGTTCCATAATTTTTGTGAAGGCATTGATAGAGTGGGTGTGACCACACAGATGCAGAGTCTGTGATGTCAAATACAGTGGGTGAGATGCCAGGTATAGTCGTTTTGTTTTCATGAAACAGTAAAGGTGATATCATATATATTGGATATGATGTCATAGATATAGTGGATGTGATGTCATATCTATACCGGTGTGATGTCATAAAGTGTTCATGTGATGTCATGCATATTGAATGTGATGTAACACATAGAGTGTGTAGTGTCATACAGAGAGTGCTTGTAATACAATTGATACACTGGGTTTGAAGATACAGATACAGTGGATGTAGTGTCAGATATATAGGGTGAGATGGCAGATATAACTTTTGTGTTGTTATGTGTGTGATGTCGTATATAGTGTGTGTGATGTCATGAATGCAGTGGATATAATGTGGTTACTACAATGGTGTGAACTCAGAGAGTGGATGTGACGTTATGTATGGTGCATAAGATGTCATATATAAAGTGGGTGTGATGTCATACATACAGTTGTTCAGAGATCATACTTAGAGGGGTTGTGAGGACACAAATACTATGGATGCAGTGTTAGATATCGTGGGACTGATGACATGAATACAGTGCATGTGATGTCATAAACAATGTGGCATGATGTCATAAACTGTGGATGTGATACCTTATATAGAGTATCTGATGTTAAATATATAGTGGGTGCAATGTCATATATACATAGGGTGTGATATCATGGAACAGGTGGGTGTGAGACACAGGTACAGTGGCTGTGATGGTATAAATAAAGTGAATATGTTGTTGTATACAATGAATATGATTTTGACATATATAGCTGATGAGATCTCATAAATACAGTTGGTGTGATATCATCAATAGACTGGATTTGGTGACAGAAATAGCCTCGATACGGTGTCATATATAGTGGGTGTGATGTCATAAAAATTTTGGTTTGATTTCATAAATTGTGAATGTAATGTCTCCTATATTGCAAATGATGCTATTCCTATGCCGAGTGTGATGTCATACAAAGAGTGGGTGTGATGCTCTCAATACAGTGGGTATGATGACACAGACTAGTGACTGTGATGTGACAGGGATACTGTATATTTTGAGCTGCATAGTGGATGTGGTTTCATATGTCAAGGTTGTGTTGTCATAAGTAGAATAGTGTTATGACATAAGCAGTGCATATGATGTTATATATAGTGCATATGTTGTCACAGATATAGTGGGTGTGATGTCATGCAAAAATGTTTGTGATATCAGTGGAGAGTTTGTGATGACAAAGATACAGTTGGTGCGACGTCTGATACAGTGGGTGTGATGTCATGCCTGAGGTGGTTATGAAGTCATAAAGACTGTGGCTTGGTGTGATAGAATGGATGTGACATCTTCTGTAGGGCAAATGATGTCATACATATGCTGTGTGGTGTTATCAACACACAGGGTTGTGATGTCATACATAGTGCATACGATATCATAAATATAGTGGACAGAATGTCTCATATATACTGGATGTGATATCATAGTGGCTGTGATATCATCGATAGTGTTGGTGAGATGACACAGATACAGTGGACATGTCTAATATAGTGGGTGTGATGTCCTCAAAATGGTGGTTTCAGGTCAAAAAGTCAGGATGTGATGTCTTGTAAATGCAAATGATGCCACACATATGGCTAGTGTGATGTCATAAGAAGAGTGGGTGTGATGTTGTCTACACAGTGGGTGTGATGACCCAGATAGTGGCTGTGATGTCACATGTTAAGTGTATATGTTGCCCTCATACTGGATGTGGTTTCATATATAGAGATTGTGATGTCATCAGTACAGTAGTGTGATGACATGTGGATTGGATGTCAGGATATATTTAGTGAATATAATATCACCCAGAAGGTAGGTGTGATGTCATATGATAGTGGGTGTGATATCAGTGGAGAGGTTGTGATGACAAAGATACAGTGGGTATGTTGTCTGATAGAGGGGCTGTGATGTCATGCCTGAAGTGGATGTGACCTCATAAATTCTGTAGCTTGATTTGAAAGAGTGTATGCGATGTCATCTGCAGTGCAAAGTATGTCATACATATGCCAAGTGTGGTGTCATCAACAAAGAGTTTTGTGATATAATATTTACTGGATATTATGTCATAAATATAGTGGATACGATACCACAGATATACTGGATATGATGTCATATATGTAGTGTCTGTGATATCACTGATAGATTGGGTGTGATGACACATATACACTGGACATGAGGTCAGATATAGTGGACTTGAAGCATATATAAAGTGGTGTGATGTCCTAAAGAATCAATGTGATGTCATATATAGTGCATATGATGTCATACATATAGTGGCTGTGATGTCATCCATACACTGGGTTTGATAAAATTGATACGGTGGGTGTGATGACACAGATACAGTGGGGGTGATGTCAGACATCACGACTGTTAATTTACACAATGTTTGTGTTTTCATAACACTATGTGTGATTCCATATAAAGTGGATTTGTCATAAACATAGAGTTTGTGAAGTCAGAGATACAGCCAATGTGTGATGTCACACATATAGTGAATGTGATATCATACACAGTAGATGACATGTCATATATAGTGCATGTGGTGTCATGAATACTGAGGGTTGTTGTCATAAATGGTGGGTATGATGTCATGTATAGTGCATATGAAGGCAAACATGCCACCTTTGATGTACTACATAGTTTGTGTGATGTCTTCAACACAGTGGTTGGGATGACATACACAGTGGATGTGATAGAAGTTAGAACGGGTTTCAAGTTAGATATAGAGCTTTATAGATATATATAGACTCCCTTCATCTTTTCCAGGAGAGCCTCCCAGATCTCTGCCTTCAGTAGGAACACTAAGTTATGTGGGATCCAGGATTCTGCCAGCCCTCCCCATGCCACAATCGCACTTCCTCAAGCAGTCATTCAGAAAATGGGGTCCCACGCTCTAAAATGAAAGCATCTCAAGGATCATATTTCCCTTCTGACAGCCCGTCTTCAGGTGTGATTGTGACAGGAACTCAAGTCACAACGTGCCCACCAACCTGCTCCTGTCAAGAGGATGTACCACACCTCAAGGCCCACTTTCATGCACATGGAGATGAGGGCATCTGGGCTGCCCAAGGAGGGATCCCAGTGGTGGCCAGGCCTGGTGTGGCAAGCTCTAGATTGCCAGAGGTTACCTCAGTTGCCCTCCTGGTAAAGGACCAGAGGCATCCAGGTTGAGCACTGAACCGCCTGAAATATCTGAAAAACCTCTCCCTCCAGGGTTTCCTGAAGCAGAATCCCTGGTCAGTCGAGACACAGCTGGAGACCATCCTTCTGGATGAAGATTCTCCAGCCAAGTGAGCCCCAACTGGCTGTGGCACTGTTGCCAGAAGGTGGGTGCCTGTTTACAGGTTTCCGTGTTTTCTTAGGGTCTACCATCGAAGAAGAGACTTCACCACCCGGGGGCCCCTTCCTTGGATTGACAGTTGACAGCCCTGCACATAGCCCTCAGGATTCTGTCCGCTTATCCGTCATCCATGCAGCTCTGGGCCTCACTCAATTGCACCACATAACCCTCCACACAGCTCCCGGGCAGGCTGTGTGTGCAGCTCTGAGTTGATACACCTGGGCCCAGACTCACCTCCCGTTTCCCACCGGTTCTCCATCCTGAATGAGTCCCTTTCCCTCAAAGCCTGTCAGTTTCCCCAGATGCACACCGGGGCTGCTGACCACATGGACTTCTAGGGATGTCCTCAGACATAGGTGGGACAAGACCTGGAAAATATGGGAGTCCGTGTCTCAGGCAGGAGGTGCCTCCAGCCCCTGTGGGTTCATTTTATTACCCTTCCCCTATCTGTCCCTCTTCTGATGAGAACCCACAGTCCTTTTCGTATTCAGTGTGCTTGGGTGTCTGTGTATATGTCGGTATCTGTGCTCACTCTTTAGACACCAGAGGAACACTGCCCCCAAACAGTGAAGAATGGTAAGCAAATTCTAGGATCTAATGCTATCCAATTTCTAATGGATTAAAAGCTTGAACAGAACTACTTAAACCATTTAGCTCCTAGAATGGAAGGGGTACTTTGTTCCTGTACATCAGTCTTGGCAATAAAATTTGGGAGTAATTCCAAAAGGAAAAGAAGTGAAAGAAAATGTGAACAAGAGTGTATACATCAAACTTGAAAGCCTCGCCACGGGGAACCATCAATAAAATGAGAAATGTATGAAATGGAGAACATATTCGCAACTGTCATGTCCAATAAGGGTTCGTATCCTAAATATATAAAGACACACAATTCAAAAGTGATGAAGCATGCAAGGAATCTCACTGAGAAATGGGGGTAAGTTCTGATTTCTCTGAGGCCTTACAAATAACTCAGAAATGAAGAGAAACAAAACACTTGTGAGACAAGGAAAGATATATGCATCTTAAGTCAGGGTTCCAAAAAATATTAGCGACAGATGAGGAAAAAAAAAAACACATGGGAGGGGCCACAAACGAGCCTGCTCAAGTGACAGCCCTTGATCCATGGCGTGACCATCTGTCCGCTTCCTGAGGGCAGCCTGACATAGTGCACAGACCCGCCCACTGCCCCACACCCTGGTGTCATCACTGCCAGCGCAGGCCAGGTGTCTACTCTAGAACACAAAGCATTCTCAGGTGTATCTGGCCCAGGAGGGCACACACAGTCTCTGTGAGCTGCCGAGGCTTCCTGTGGGTCTCCTAACACCAAACATTTACCTCCTACCTCTAAAGGCTGCTGCATCAGTGAGTGATCTGCCTGGTTCTCCTCCTGCCATTGACACTCATCCTTTACCAGCGAGGGCTCAGGTGTCACTGGATCCTTTGAGGACCAGCTGGGCATCCAAGCTGAGGTTCCACCAGACAGTGAGCACACCACACCATGTGATCTCGGTCCCAGGTTGGTGGTGGAGGCAGGGCTTTGATGGAGAGAGGATGGGTGTGGACTCTCATGGGGGCTGACTCTGAGCTCTGGCCTCCCAGATGCTTCTCACAACATCCAAGCCTCATCCACAGATCTACTGGACTCCTTTCTACTTTTACAGGAGAAGCTGCCAGATCTCTGCCTTCAGTAGGAACCCGAAGTTATGTGGGATCCAGGATTCTGCCAGCCCTCCCCATGCCACAACTGTGCTTCCTCAGGGAGTCGTTCAGATAATGGAGTCCCTCGCTCTTCAATGAAAGCACCTCAGCGATCCTATTACCCTGCTGACAGCCCGTCCTCTGGTGTGACCATGACAGGACCCCTAGGTCACCACGTGCCCACCAACCCGCTTCTGCTCAGAGGGAGAACGTCCCCTCAAGTCCCACTTTCCTGCACATGGAGATGAGGGCACCTGGCGCTGCCCAGGGAGGGCTCCCAGTGGTGGCATTGCCTGGTGTGGCCAGCTCTAGATTGCCTGGTGTTACCTTAGGTGCCTTCCTGGTAAAGGACCAGAGGCATCCATGTTGAGCACTGTACCGCCTGGAACATGTGCAAAACCTCTCCCTCCAGGGTTTCCTGAAGCAGAATCCCTGGTCAGTCAAGACACAGCTGGAGAACATCCTGCTGAATGAAGACTGTCCAGTCAATTGAGCCCCAACTGAATGTGGCGCTGTTGCTAGAAGGTGTGTGCCTGGTTGCAGGGTTCCGAGTTCTCTTAGGGTCTGCCATTGAGGAAGTGACTTCACCACCTGGGGGCCCCTTCCTAGGATTGCCATTTGACAGCCCGGCACATAGCCCTCAGGATCCTGACCGCTCATCCTTCATCCACACAGCCCCGGGCCTCATACAGTAGCACCACACAGCCCTCCGCACAGCTCCCGGGCAGGTTGTGTGTGCAGCTCTTGGTTGACAGACCTTGGTCCACACTCACCTCCCATTTTCAACCTGTTCTCCACCTGAATGAGTCCATTTCTCTCAAAGCCTCTAAGTGTCCCCAGATGCACACCGGGGCTGATGGCCACATGGGCTTCTAGGAATGTCCTCAGACATAGGTGGGACAAGACCTGGAAAATATGGGAGTCCATGTCTCAGGCATGCAGTGCCTCCAGCCCCTGTAGGTTCGTCTTATTATTGTTCTCCTATCTGTCCCTCTTCTGATGCCAACCCACAGTCCTTTTCGTATTCACTGTGCTTGGGTGTGTGTATGTCTGTAGGTATCTGTGCTCACTCTCTAGAGGACAGAGGAACACTGCCTGCAAATAGTGAAGGGTGGTTAGAGGATTCTGGGATCTAAGGCTATCCAATTTCTACTGGATTAAGATTGAACAGAACTACTGAAACCATTTAGTTCCTAGAAAGGAAGCGTTACTGTGTTCCAGTACATCAGTCTTGGCAGTGAAGGTTGGGTGTAATTCCAAAAGAAAAAGAAGTGAAAGGAAAAGTGGACAAGTGTGAGTACATCAAACTGGAAAGCCTCACCATGGGGAGCCGTCAATAAAATGAGAAATAAAATATGAAATGGAGAATTGGCAATTGTTATGTTATAAAAAGACACACAAGTCAAAAGCCAAAACGCATGCAAGGAATCTCACTGAGAAATGGGGATAATTTCAGGTTTGTCTGAGGCATTACAAATAACTCAGAAATAGAGAGAAACAAAACACCTGTGAGACAAGGAAAGATATACACCTCTTAAATCAGGGTTCCAAAAATATGAAAGACAGGTAAGAAAAAAAGACACAGGGGAGGGGCCACAAACGAGCCTGCTAAAGTGGCAGCCCTTGATCCATGGCGTGACCATCTGTCTGCTTCCTGAGGGCAGCCTGAGCCACCCCCCGCCCCGCCCCCTGTTGTCAGCACTGCCAGGGCAGACCGGGTGTCTACTGAGGAACACGAAGCGTTCTCAGGAGTATCTGGCCCAGGACGGCACAGACAGACGCTGTCATCTGCACAGGCTTCCTGCGTGCCTCCTAACACCTCAGATTTACCTACTATATCTAAAGGCTGTCTCATCAGCAAGGGATCTGCCTGGCTCTCCTCCTGCCACTGACACTCATCCTTTACCAGCAACGGCTCAGTTGTCACTGGATCCTTTGAGCATCATTGGGGTATCCCAGCTGAGGTTCCACCAGACGATGAGTACACCACAAAATGTGCTCTCAGTCCCAGTTTCGGGGGTGGAGGCAGGGCTTTAATGGAGAGAAGATGCATGTGGACTCTCATGGGAGCTGACTCTGAGCTCTGGCCTCCCAGATGCTTCTCACAACATCCCAGCCTCATCCACAGATCTGCTGGACTCCTTTCTACTTTTCCAGGAGAAGCTACCAGATCTCTGCCTTCAGTAGGAACCCGAAGTTATGTGGGATCCAGGATTCTGCCAGCCCTCCACATGCCGCAATCGCACTTCCTCAGGCAGTCATTCAGAAAATGGAGTCCCTCTCTCTTCAATGAAAGCACCTCAGGGATCCTATTTCCCTGCTGACAGCCTGTCCACAGGTGTGACCGTGACAGTACCCCCAGGTCACCACGTGCCCACCAGCCCACTCTTGCCCAGAGGCAGAACCTCCACTCAAGTCCCCCTTCCCTGCACATGGAGATGAGGGCACCTGGTGCTGCCCAGAAAGGGCTCCCAGTGAAGGCCAGGCCTGGTGTGGCCAGCTCTAGATTGCCTGAGGTTACCTTAGGTGCCCTCCTGGTAAAGGACCAGAGGCATCCAGGTTGAGCACTGAACCTCCTGAAACATCTGAAAAATATCTCCCTCCGCGGTTTCCTGAAGCAGAATCCCTGGTCAGTCCATACACAGCTGGAGGCCATTCTTCTGGATGAAGACTCTCCAGGCAAGTGAGCCCCTACTGGCTGTGGCACTGTTGGTAGAAAGTGGGTGCCTGGTTACAGGGTTCCGAGTTCCGTTAGGGTCTGCCATCAAGGAAGTGACTTCAACACCCGGGGGTCCTTTCCTTGGATTGACAGTTGACAGCCCTGCACATAGCCCTCAGGATCCTGACCACTCATCCCTCATCCACGCAGCCCCCGGGCCTCACTCATTTGCACCTCACAGCAATCCACACAGTTCCCGGGCAGGCTGTGTGTGCAGCTCTGAGTTGACAGACCTGGGCCCACACTCACCTCCTGTTTCATTCCTGTTCTCCATCCTGGATGAGTCCTTGTCTCTCAAAGCCTGTCCGTGTCCCAAGATGCCAACACGGGAGCATGCCTGCATGGACTTCATAAGATGTCATAAGACATAGGTGGGAGAAGACCTGGAAAATATTAGAGCCCATGTCTCAGGCAGGCAGTGCCTCCAGGCTCTGTTGGTTCATCTTATTACCATCCTCCAGTCTGTCCCTCTTCTAATCCCAACCTACAGTCCTTATTAAATGTCAGGGTGAATGTGAGTGTGTGAATGTATCCGAGTGTTCATTGTGGTAGGCCAGAATAAAACTGCACTGGTAAGGAGTAATAGGTAATAGCTTACTAAGATCTCAGGGTTTCTACTTTCCAAAGCAAACCTAATGAAAGGGGTCTCAACTTTGGCCAAGGAGATCAAGACACTGTGACACAAGACATTAAATCTAGCAGGGGCTGGAGCTGGGTTGACAGACTCAACATCATCTGGCCCCACTGTCCACAACCATAACCACAGTATAGGATTTGATGACACAGCTGCCTTCACGGGGCTCACAGCCGAGCAGGCTCAGCATCTCAGGCTGGACACACAGAGGCCCAGGGAGAAACTACTGCTCACAGCTTGTCGTCTGCCACACAGACTTGAGCATTCCATCATCTGTTGGGTCCTTTATGTCCCTGTCCTTAAATCACTCTGTTATTTTTTAGATTGCACCCAAGCACACCATTTCAGAGTCTTTTGCTGACTATGATGGCTACTCCATTTCTTCTAAGGGATTCTTGCCCACAGTAGTAGATGTAATGGTCATTTGAATTAAATTCACCCATTCTAGTACGTTTTAGTTCACCGATCACTAAAATGTCAATGTCCAGTCTTGCCATCTCCTGTTTGACCACTTTCAATTTACCTTGATTCATGGACATAACATTCCAGGTTCCTATGCAATACTGTTCTTTATCACATCAGACTTTACTCCCATCAACAGTCACATCCAGAACTCGGCGTTGTTTCTGCATTGGCGTCATCAATTCATTCTTTCTGGAGTTATTTGTCCTGTAACATATTGATCACCTACTGAGCTTGGGAGTTCATCTTTCAGTATCATATCTTTTTGCTTTTCATACTGATCATGGAATTCTCAAGGAAAGAATACTGAAGTGGCTTTCCATTCCCTTCTCCAACAACAAACAAGGCAAAAATATAAAAGGTAGGTAAGGACAGTCTCTGCAATAAAAGATGATGGGGAAACTGAACACTTACATGGAAAACCACCAAACGGGACCACTATCTTACAATATTCAGAGAACTGAACTCAAAATGCATTATTCCTTGAGTAGAAGATCTGAAACCACAGAACTAGAAAAAATAGGTAGAAACCTCTTTAACAGCTGTCTCAGAAATGATTTTTTGGATCTGATTCTAAACACAAAAGACAAGCAAATAGTAACAACCAGAATTATAGCAGAGGTAAACAAAATAAAACAGAGAGAAATGAAATGAAATAGGAGAAAATATTTGCAATTCATATGTTTTGTAAGGGGCTAACATCTAAAATATATAAAGAATTCATACAACTGAACAGCAAACAAAAAAAGCAACTTCATTTAAAAAAGGGCAAAGGTCTCAATAGACATTTTTTCCAAAGAAGTAATACAGATGGCAAACAGGCACAGAGAATGATGCTTCACACCTGTAATCTTCAAAGAAATGTAAATCCACAAAAACAGAAGTTACTCCCTCACATCTACCAAAATAGCAATCATCAAGAAGAACACAAATAAATGTTGGCAAGGATGTGGAGAAAATGAACACTGTTGGTGGGAATGTAAATTGGTGTATTCAGTACGGGAAACATGATGAAGGCTCTTCAAAAATAAGACTACATCATGATCCAGCAATCCCACTCCTGGACATATACAACAAAAAAGCTGTCAATTGAAAGGATAATGCACTACTAGTTACAATGCCTAAGATGTGGAAGCAACCTAAATGTCCACTACCAAGTGACTAAAGATGTGGTGCATATACACAATGGAATACTATTGAGTCATAAAAAGAGTGAAATGATGCCATTTGCAGCAACTTGGATGGACCTGCAGATGATCATAGAAGTGAAGTCAGTCGACAGAGGACGACAACTATCTTATGATACTGCTAATATGTAGACTCTAAAAAAGTGA
>CM035286.1:64779-95963 GCA_020226075.1 Hydropotes inermis | reverse complement strand
AAAAAAAAACTTGACAAATAACACTTGAAGTAAACTACCAAAATAAAATTAAAGTCCCTGATGGCTCAGCAGTAAAGAATCTGCCTGCAAAGCAGGAGATGCAAGGGACAGCGGTCCAATCCCTGGATCAGAAAGATCCTTGGAGGAAGAAACATCAACCTACTCCACTACTCTTGACTAGAGAGTCCCATGGACAGAGGAGCCTGGTGGGCTAGAGTGCAAAAGGCCGTGAAGTGTTGGACACAACTGAGTACACAAACACAAGTAAAACTCACAGCCAACATCACAGCCAATGATGAAGTCTGAAAATGTTTCCTTTGATAAGAATGCTGGTTTTTGCCACTTCTATGCAACAGAGCCCTGAGAGTCTTAGCCATAACAGTCATAAAAGATAGACATACAGACAGATAAATCAGTGGCATTTCAATCTGAAAAGATGTAGAATTATCTATGTCCACCCATGACATGATCTCAAATGTAGAAATCCTAAATATGCCACACACAAAAAAAATGTTATAAATAAAAAAAATTAATTCAGCAAAGTAATAAGGACATTCACCAATGTCAAAGCTGAAAATCAGTGGCACTTCTGTACCTTAATGTTCAAAGTGAAAAGGAAATTAAAAAATCAGTTTTGTTTACAATTGTTTCAGGAAGAATAAACGACTTAGTGATTAACTGAACAAAAAAAGTGAAGGCTTGCACAGTGAAATGTCAAACGTTGTGAAGATATTAAATGACACAAATCCTTTTTTCATGCACTTGAAGACTTATTGCTAAGATCTCAATACTAGCCATCACAATTTACAATTCCAATGCAATCCTGATCAAAACTCCACCCTAAACCCAAATGGCTATCTTAAAACACTTCACAACTAATAGACCCCAAAATAGCAAAACAGTCAAAAAAAGAAAATGTAATATTGGAGAACACAATTACTGCTTTCAAAACTTACTGTAATGCTATAGTAATCAAAACAGTTTGGTACTGGAATGTATCACAGCCTTGTAATGATGAAGGGGTTTTCACAATTCAGTGAAGCCAACAGCCATGGTATACAGAGTCACCCAAGATGGATGGGTAATAATGAAGAGTGCCTAAAATATATGGTCCACTAGGGAATGAAATGGCAACCAACTTCAGTATTCTTGTCTGGAGAACACCGTAAACAGTAAGAAAAGATAAAAAGATATGACACTGCAAGATGAGCCCCCCAGGTCAGAAGGCATTCAGTATGCTAAACTGGGAAAGAGTGGAGGGCAACTACACTAGCTCCAGAGGGAAAGAAGAGGCTGACCCAAAGCAGAAATGATGCTCAATTGTGAATGTGTCTGGTGGTGAAAGTAAAGTTCCATGCAGTATCAAACAGTATTGCATAGGAACCTGAAATATTAGGTTCCTGAATCAAGGTAAATTGGATGTGGTCAAGCAGAAGATGGCAAGAGTGAACATCGACATCTTAGGAATCAGTGAACTAAAATGGACTGGAATGGGTGAATTTAATTCAGATGACCATTACATTTACTACTGTGGGCAAGAATACCTTAGAAGAAATGGAGCAGGCCTTGTAGTCAACAAGAGTCCAAAATGCAGCACTTGGGTGCAGTCTCATAAACGGCAGAATGATCTCTGTTCATTTCCAAGTCAAACCATTCAATATCACAGTAATCCTTGTCTATGCCTCACATACTACTGCCAAAGATGCTGAAATTGACCGGTTCTTTGAAGACCTAAAAGAAGTCCTTGAACTAAAACTGAAAAAAAAAAGAAAAGGAAAGGAAAAGATGACCTTTTCATCATAAAGAATTGGAATGCAAAAGGAGGAAGGCAAGAGATATCCAGAATAATAGGTAAGTTTGGCCTAGTAGTGCAGATGAAGCAGGGCCAAGACTAACAGAGTTTTGTCAAGAGAACATGCTGGTTACAGAAAACACCCATTTACAACAAAACAAGACATGACTGTCTCCATGAACATCAGCAGCTGGTCAATACGAAAATAAGACTGATAATATTTTTGCAGCCGAAGAGGGAGAAGCTCTACATAGTCAGCAGAAACAAGACTGGGAGCTGACTGTGGCTCAGATAATGAGCTCCTATTAAAAAATTCAGGCTTAGATTGAAGAAAGTTGAGAAAATCACTAGACCATTCATATATGACCTACAATCAAGTCCCTTACAATTATACAGTGGGAGTTACAAAGAGATTTAAGGGATTAGATCTCATAAACAGAGTGCCACCCAAATACTCACATCAGAAAGAAGGGGCAACGTGATTGAAAAGTATATCTAACACATTACACAGATTGTGAAAAGATATTTTTCATAGACAGGTGTTTATAAATAAATGAAGGAAGGAGGGGACAGAGGTGGACAATGATTGTGGGTTTAGACATGGACTTTAAAATGCTTGTATTGTGTCACAAGGGAAAACTTCCAGTCACAGGCTCACCTTGCATTTTTACTTGTCCTGGATTTTGACGTTTTCCAAAACATGTTGTGTGTGTGTGTATGTGTGTGTGTGTGTTTCTCAGTCATGTCTGACTCTTTGTGACCCCATGTGCTGTATCTCACCAAGCTCTCCCGTCCATGGAATTCTCCAGGCAGGAATACTGGAGTCCATTGCCATTTCCTGATGAAGACTACCTAGGAAAGGGTCCCTTTTAAATGGGCCAGTGGGTTTGTCATTGGCAGAAAAACACAGAGGCAGCAGATGGCTGGATGCAGTCCTCAGTCAGACAGTGTCCTCTGGTGGCCCTATGGGGCTCTGCGGTTCCTTGTGTAGAGACAGTCTGAATTTTTCATTCTAAACTACCTGCCTGCAATGCAGGAGACCCAGCTTTCATTCCTGGGTTGGGAAGATCCCCTGGAGAAAGAAATGGCAACCTACTGGGGAATTCCATGGACAGAGGAGGCTGCTGAGCTACAGTCCATGAGGTCACAAAGAGTCAGACATGATTGAGCTACTAACACACAAACTCTCACTTAAGAATAAAAACAAATTAAGAATATTTTCACATGAGAAAGACTACAATGTTTGCCTCTCTTAGACTCTCACTGAAAATGAGGAATGGTGTATTGAAGGAAGAAGTGAGTGAATCTCAGAAGGAAGGAGTAGAGGTTGAGAAACAGAGGCAGGAGATGGGTGGATGCGGGTCTAAGTCAGACAGACATTGACTGTGTGAAACAACACGCATGGAACAGTAGTATCAGTCATCAATGACTAAAAAGAAGAATAAAACTCTATGGTTCAGTGCAATGTCCTGGCCATCACCTGCCACTCTTCCAGGATTCTGGAAGCCTGAGCAGAATTTGGAAGGACATATATATCTCTTTATATAATAATGATTTATAGCTATCTATGACAACCCACTCCAGTGTTCTTTCCTCGAGAATCCCAGGGACGGCAGAGCCTGGTGGGCTGCCGTCTGTTGGGTCACACAGACTCGGACATGACTTAGCTGCAACAACACCAAATAATAAGAATTATACACCATGAACAAGTGGGATTTCTTTTTGGAATGCAAGAATGCCTCAACCTATTAAAATGCATCTGGATAGCACACACATTAACAGAATAAAGGGGAAAAAACTTGTTTATCTCATTTAATAGAAAAAAGATATGAATAAACTAAACACCTTTTTAAGCTAAAATCACCTGACAAATTAAGTTTCAGGGAAATTATCTTGACATAATAATGCCATCCACGTAAAACCCATAGCCAACATCACAGTCATTGGTGAAATATGGAACATCTTTCCTTTGACTTCAGGAAGCATGTAAGAATTCTGGGTTTTACCACTTCTAAGCCATAGTACTTGTAGTTTTATACATGCCTGTCAGCAAAGACATATAAGAAAATAAGCTGAATTAATGCATAAATCACCAACATGCAAAGATGAAAAATGGAAGTAGAATTATCTATGTTCCCATGTGATATGAGTTCATAAGTAGAAATCCTAAGGACACCACAAATATTTTCTAAATAATAAATGAATTGAGCAAAGTAACATGGTACAAAAATTAACACTGAATTTCACTTGCATTTCTGTGCAGTAATAGGATCAGTTTGGAAGGGAAATTCAGAAAATGACCACATTTACAAATACATCAGAAAAAATAAATTACTGAGCTTCCCTGGGCGCTCAGATGGTAAAGAATCAGCCTGCAATGCAGGAGAACTGAGTTCGATCCCAGGGATGTGAAGATCCCCTGGAGATGGGCATGGCCACCCACTCCAGTATTCTTGCCTGGAGAATCCCCATGGACAGAGGAGCCTGGCAGACTACAGTCCATGGGGTTGCAGAGAATTGGACATGACTGAGCAGCTAAGCACAGCACTGAGTAGTTAACTCAGGAGGTGAAGATTTGCACATTGAAACCATCCAAACGCTGCAAATAAAGTGTATGGCACAAATTCTATTTTCATGGATTAGAAGATTTACCACTGTTAAGATTTCCATATATCAGCCTCTGTAATATACAATTGTAATTCAATCCCTATCAAAACCCCACTGAAATAAAAATGCCACCTAAAACAAAAAACCTATCCTAAAATTCACTACTGAACTAATTAAAATTCACTTATTAATACCTAATTAATGCCCAAGCTGCAAACCAATTTTGAGCAAGAAAAGCAATATGGGAGGACACACATTCCTTGATTTCAACATTGTCACAAAGTTACAGTAGTGACAACAGTCTGGTACTGTCATAAAGATAAAATTATAAATCAATGGAAACGAATTCAGAGACCAGCAATACCTTCACACATACGGTCAATCGATTTTTGACAAAAGTGTTAACATCATTCAATGGAGAAAATACAGTATTCCCCAACGCGGTGCTGGGAGAACTTAACATCCATATGCCAAGAAATGAGGCTCAGTTCAGCTCAGTCACTCAGTCGTGTCCGACTCTTTGCGACCCCATGGATTTCAGCACGGCAGACCTTCCTATTCATCACCAACTCAAGGACTTTACTCAAACTCATGTCCATTGAGTTGGTGATGCCATCCAACCGTCTCATCCTCTGTTGATCCCTTCTCTTCCCAACTTCAATCTTTCCCAGCATCAGGGTCGTTTCGAATGAGTCAGCTTTTCACATGAGGTGGCCAAAGTACTGGAGTTTCAGCTTTGGCATCAATCTTTCCACCAAATATTCAGAACTGATTGCCTTGAAATGGACTCATTGGATCTCCCTTCAGTCCAAGGACTCTCAAAAGTCTTCTTCAACACCACAGTTCAAAAGCATCAATTCTCCAGTGCTCAGATTTAATAGTCCAACTCTCACATCCGTATATGACTACTGGAAAAACCACAGCTTTAACTAGATGGGCCAGTTTTGGGAAAGTAATGCCTCTGCTTTTACACATATTGTGTAGGTTGGTCAAACCTTTTTCATAGGAGCAAGTGTCTTTTAACTTCATGGCTGCAGTCACCATCTTCAGGGATTTTGTGGCCTAAAATGCAGTGTGTCACTGTGTCCTCATCTATTTGCCATGAAGTGATGGAACCGGATGCTGTGATCTTAGTCTGCTAAATGTTGAGCTTTAAGCCACTTTTTCACTCTCCTCTTTTACTTTCATCAAGGGGCACTTTAGTTCTTGTCTTTCTGCTGTAGGTGTGGTTTCATCTGCATGTCTGAGGTTATTGATATTTCTCCCAGCAATCTTGATTCCAGTTTGTGTTTCATCCAGCCCAGCATTTCTTATGATGTGGCTGGAGCTGTGTAAACAAGGTTTATAAAGGCTAACTGGAAAATGAATCAAGAGACATATCCAGAGAGAAACCTACACACCTATTATCACCTTATCTACGACAAAAGAGACAAGAATATACAATGGAGAAAAGACAGTCTCTTCAATAAGTGGTGCTGGGAAAACTGGACAGTTTCACATAAAAGAATAAAATCAGAACAGTCTCTTACACCACACATAAA
The DNA here is from genome assembly GCA_020226075.1 of Hydropotes inermis. NCBI lineage: Eukaryota > Metazoa > Chordata > Mammalia > Artiodactyla > Cervidae > Hydropotes > Hydropotes inermis. The sequence continues at coordinate 90,023 of CM035286.1, read as the reverse complement.
TATAAACTCCAAGTGGATTATAGATCTAAATATGACTAGGCACTATAAAATCGTAAGAGAAAAACATAGGCAGAACACACTCTGACATAAATTGCAGAAAGATCTTCTATAAGCCAGTTCCCAGAGAGATGAAAATAAACACAAAAATAAAAAAAAGCCACCTAATCAAACTTAAAAACTGACCCCTGGGCTACAGTGTTCTCCCACAATGAAAAGAGCCCACAGAAAGGAAGAAAATATCTGCAAGCGAAGTGAGCAACACGGGATTAATCTTCAAAATATGCAACAGCTCTTGCAGCTCCACATTAAACAAAAATTAATATCTGCAATCAAAAAATAGATGGAAGACGTAAATACACATTTCTCCAAAGAAGGCATACAGGTGGCCAAGAGGAACATGAAAAGACACTGAACATCACTAAGGATTAGAGAAATACAAATCAAAAGTACAATGAGGTATGAGCTCATACCAGTCAGAATGGCCATCATCAAAATATCTACAAACAATAAAGGCTGGAGAGGGTGTGGAGAAAAGGGAAGCCTCAAACATTGTTGGTGAGAATATAGATGGGTACAGCCACAAAGGAAAACAGTATCAATTCAGTTCAGTCGCTCAGTTGTGTCTGACAGTATGAAAGTTCTTAAAAGAATAAAAATAAGACTTGTCATACAATACAGTAATCTTACTCTTGGGCATATATCCAGAGAAAACCATAATTTGAAAAGATACATGATCCCCATAGTCTGTTGCAGCACTATTTACAATAGCCAGAATACAGAAGGAACTAAATGTTCCTCAATGGAGGAATACATAAAGAGTATGTGGCTCATATTTACAATGAAATATTACTGTTTCTTAAAAATAAAAAAATAATGCTACGTGTGCAACATGGATGATCCTAGAGATTGTCATACTGAGTGAAGTCTGATATAGAGAGACTAATATCATATGATGTCACTTATATATGGAATTTCAAAGAATGGTACATGTAAACCTATTTAAAGAAAGAGAGTCTCAGATGTAGAGAACATACATATGGTTACCAAAGAAGGGTGAAGGATAAGTTAGGATTGACAAATACTCTTTACTATACATAAAATAGACAAAGATCTACTGGAGAGCACAGGGAACTCTATTCAATTCTTTGTAATAACCTATATGGGAATAGAATCTAAAATAAGAGGGTATATATATAACTGATTCACCTTGCTGCACAGCAGAAACTAACAGCATTGTAAAGAATGATGTTACAATTAAAATTTAAAATAATCAAAGAGTGAATCAAGACACATAAATATAAGAATTGAAAACACAGAACCTCATCTCTGTCTCACAATGATTAAATCCACTGTTCATTCTTCTGACCCTGATGCTTCCTCAGCATATACAGGATTTGAGCCAAGTTCCCTGGGGGTGGTGCAAATACGTGGTGGGGAATGAAGCATTCTCAGTGCTTTGGGGATATAAGAAAATGTGGGCTGGCCTTGGCTGTGCTGAGCAGACCTCCCCCTGGACTGACTCCCACTGATACCTACTGTCCACATGAACGCTGTCTCCCAGGAGTCAGGGACATACCCAGTGTCAGAGGAGCTGATGATTTGCTACACAAACACTGACATCACAAGGAAGGATCAACATGACTGAGAACTATCTTTGATAATGTTACATAGATTTTCCAAAGGAGTTTCAGAGAGATCGTTACCTTTAGATGGATGAGGTGGAGAGAAGAAACAAAGGGGTGGGAACAGAATTTCACCCATCGATATCCAGCTGGTGCAGTGGAAAAGAACTCACCTTCCAATGCAGGAAACACATGAGATACAGGTTCCTTCCCTGAGACGAGAAGAGGCCTCTGGAGTAGGAAATGGCAACCTTCTCCAGTATTCTTGCCAGGAATATCAGATGGACAGAGGAGCCTGGTCTGTAGTCCATGGAATCACAAAAAGTTGGCCTTGACTGAGCGACTCAGCCACATATGTGTCACAAGTGACAACCTTCAAACAGTGGCTCACCTTACATGTGTTCCTTGTAATGGCTTTTCACTAGTTTCCAAATGAAACTGGAGATGAAAAGCATGTCAATATATTTTAAAGAAATTCACTTAAGGTTATCAAACATGTTCTGAGGAAGTTTACCTTGAAAAGGACTCTTTTGAATGGGTCAGTCAGTCAGTTCAGTGGCTCAGTGATGTCTGACTCATTGCAACCGCATGGAGTGCAGCACACTAGGCTTCACTGTCCATCACCAACTACCGGATGCTATGCAAACTCATGTCCATTGAGTCAATGATGCCATCCAGCCATCTCATCCTCTGTCGTCCCCTTGTCCTCCTGCCTTCAATCTTCCCTAGCATCAGGGTGTTTTCCAATAAGTTGGTTCTACTCATCTATTGCCAAACTACAGGAGTTTTCGCGTAAGCCTCAGTCCTTCCAATGAATATTCAGGATTGATTTCCTTTAGGATTGACTAGTTGGATCTCCTGCCAGTGTTTTCCATAAGGAGCTACCCACTGCCCTCTGGTGGCCCTTTGAGAAATAGCAGGAGCACTGCAGGGCTCCATGGGTCTGTCTGCCAAAGAGGCCACAATCAGTTGCCACCTTCACAGTTTTGCTATGAGAGTAAACCCAATTCTGCAAGTCTCAATGTTTGGGGGAAGCCATCTAGTGGAAATCGTTGTCTTGACTATGACACAATACATCACTTTCCAAGTGCAGAATTTCAGAGAGTGATGGTTGAGTCCCTGAGTTTAGCCCTGGGACCACAACAGAGAAGAGAGAAGAGGTAGCCACCTCTTGGGACCTGCAGGGAAAGAGTGGGAACCTGCTGGGTGGGGTCACTTGGATATACCCCATCTCTGTGTGTCTAGCATAGAGATTAGTCTATCTAACCAAAGAATTTTCATAGCTTTCTTCTGATAACGTTAACAAAATATTTTAGAAATTTGGGAAACTCTCATTCAAAATTCTCTGCATAATTTCACCTACAATTACATAGCATTTTAAAAAAATGGGATTACCTGATATTACTGGTGACCTTTTCACTTCATATGAGCAATTATTCTATCCATTTGTAAACTTAAAAAATGTGAACTTAATAGCTTCAAATATTCCTTATGATACCTTGTATCCCAGGACAGGTTTCTACAGCTCCTGATGCCAGCTTCCTCTGAACATATCTTGTTCATCTCTGAAAATGGAGTCCAGAACCTATCAGCTCCAGGCATTGTCAAAATCTAGTATCATTCCTTGGATTTTCAAAGCAAGTTCTCTTTTTTCCTTTCTGCTAGGACATGAGGCCCTTCATACCATGTCTCCTCTCCTTTAAAAACTCCGCACAGACCAAGACACTGCTCAGTCAATTCTCAGTCTTCTCTATGCACAGTATACATTGTATGGTAAATATTTGATAGAGATTTGAAACACAATAGTTCTACATGAGTTACTTGTTATTGCTGATGTCATCCTAAAATTATAAATAAATTCCAGAAAACAATCAGTGTTACCTGAAGCAAACAAACAGGGTACTGTCCACAAAGTTTGCACGTTGGGGACACAAAACACTTGCCTGTAACTGAAAGCACATTCCCGGGGCTGAGGGGAGTAAATAAGTTTTAAAAAGCAAAAGTCCCAGAATGCTCAGCTGGGAGACTTGTAAGCGGGTTAAATGGCCCTGTGCAGCCTAAACACAAATCCTTGCAGCTGGACCACAGTCTGCCATGACTGGTGGTCAACAGAACTTCTCCTTCAGAGTGCTCACTGGTAGGACCCTTAGCAGAATCAGAACTCTTCAGAGCTTTTGTTTGTGCTTTTCTAAGAACTCAGAGAACATTACTTCATCTCAGGTCTGTTATGACCGGATGAGTCTGTTTTATTTGGGTCTCTGTTAGCTAGAATGGGTCCATTTTCTCTGCACTCTTAAGGAATTTCTATCATTTTTACTTTTCCTTGGGTGTTACTATTTTACTTCTAAATGGAAAAGTTGATTTTCCATGAAAATCCACTGCCCTTCCTGGGGCACACTACTAGAAGACTTCCCACCTTCTTCTGTGGCCACAGGACAACATCATGGTCAATGAAATAGGAGAGAAACTGATGTTGCATCCTGGCCTATTATAACCTCCCACAGGCATTTCTCCAAGTCCCTGCCCCTTCTGCTGATGGATACAGATGGGGATGAGATCTTTGGGATGGAAGACGCCAAGGATAGGAGAAGTCTGGGTTCATGAATGACCAGATGAGGAAGTGCAGTATCCCCAGCGTGAACACCCACTCAGCACTGTCATGTGGGAAACAGAGTGATGTGCTTCTGAAATTTTATGTCATTTGATAATTCAGCATAAACTATTATACCCACAAAAATGTTAATCATAGGATGAACTTAAATAGCCACCAATCCAGTACATTTCAATATCAAAAGTAAATTTGTACCATTAATAGTTTTAACATCCATTTTCACCTTGTTTATTCTGACTCAGTCATTTGAACTCAGAGAACTTCAATTCCTCAAAATTTTATATTTTGAACTTAATAAAAACTGCAATAAGAATGATAATAATATTTTAAATACGGTGTAAAGAAAGTATTTTCAAAAGAAATCTTCAATAGGAGATTTTAATTCCTTAATCTTGATTCAAAAACACAGCACAGCAAACTATTTGTGGTTTATCCATATTTATTTCTAATTGAAAATATTTCAGTTTGGATTCACTTAAAAAAATAAATGACAGGTTTCTTAACCACATCACAGCTGAATGACTATAAATATCTTTTTTGGGAGATTCTTTAGCGATCAGTACTTGTATGTGGTTGACAGACTTGGGTAAAATATCAGCTATCAGAAAATTTCAAAACGTTCTTTTCCTTTCATCAATTTCCAGTCAGTAATACATTTGATCTCATGGAGTTTTATATGGTGTGGAATACTTCCACTACAAATTATTTCCCTAATGCTGCAAGAGGCCTTAAGATCAAAATTCTGGCATCCAATCTATTTCTTTGAAGAGAGTGATTAAGTTTTAGTCAAGCTTTTGGAACATTTGCACCCCCCAAGGCTCCACCACTCTCCCTTTCTGCCTAACTCAATAGAGAAGATGACTCAGAGTTACTTACAAGGTTCAGGAAGATGAAAGCTACACAATGGATCTCGTCGCCTGCCTAGGAATTGAAAGGATATTTCATATTCAAATATGCTGGTAAGGAACCACACTTCTAATTTCTTTGGGAGTCAAGAAACATCAAAAAAAAGGAAGTCTGTGGTTGGTAAATGAAAACAACGGCCCATCCATCTGAGAATCACTCTACCTTCTCCCCTTCCTCTGGGTGTTTGGTGTATGGAAAGAGCCCGTGGTCATCACCAGGTAGTTTTCCTACTTTTTCCCTTAGAAGAGAAACTCAGTTTTATTGCAGACACCAATGCACCCAGCTTAGCACTCGAATTTCTCTTGTGTACCTTTGTCCATCTTTGAAATGTCTGCCATTATCTTCAACAGTGAAACAACGTACTTCCTAAATATCAGAGTCAGAACTGCAGGGTTATAAAAAGTCATTCCTGACTGTTTCAAGGGAAAAACTTGCTAACTCAAAAAACAATTTTGATAGAGAAAGACAACCTATCTCTGTGTTACAAAGCATATACTTTGCACCAATCACTAGTTTTTATTAGACTGTTTTGAAGCCTTCTACGTAGGTACCTCTTTCACTTTCATCTAGAGCCTTTTTAGTTCCTCTTCACTTTCTGCCATAATGGTGATGTCTTCTGCATATCTGAGGTTATTGATATTTCTGCTGGCAATCTTCATTCCAGCTTGTGCTTCTTCCAGCCCAGCATTTCTCATGATGTACTCTGCATATAATTTAAATAAGCAGAGTGACAATATACAGCCATGAGGTACTCCTTTTCCTCTTTGAACCAGTCTGCTGTTCCATATCCAGTTCTAACTGTTGCTTCCTGACTTGTATACAGGTTTCTCAAGAGGCAGGTCAGGTGGTCTGGTATTTGATGAAAGTGAAAGAGGAGAGTGAAAACGTGGGCTTAAAGTTCAACATTAAGAAAACTAAATCATGGCATCTGGTCCCATCATTTCATCAGAAATACATGGGGAAACAGTGGAAACAGTGTCAGACTTTATTTTGGGGGGGCTCCAAAATGACTGCAAATGGCGAATGCAGCCATGAAATTAAAAGACGCTTACTATTTCGTAGGAAAGTTATGACCAATCTAAGTAGCATATGAAAAAACAGAGACATTACTATTCCAACAAAGGTACATCTAATCAAGAGTATGGCTTTTCCAGTGGTCATGTATGGATGGGAGAGCTGGACTGTGAAGAAAGCTGAAAACTTGATGCTTTTAAACTGTGGTGTTGGAGAAGATATTTGAGAGTCCCTTGGACTGCAAGGAGATACAACCAGTCCATCCTAAAGGATATCAATCCCAGGTGTTTGTTGGAAGAACTGGTGCTGAAGCTGAAACTCCAATACTTTGGGCACCTCATGCAAAGTGTTGACTCATTGGAATAGACCCTGGTGCTGGGAAGGATTAGGGGGCAGGTGGAAAAGGGGATGAAAGAGGAAAAGATGGCTAGATGGCATCACCACTTGATGCACATGAGTTTGAGTAAACTCCAGGAGTTGGTGATGGACAGGGAGGCCTGGCGTGCTGCGGTTCATGAGGTCGCAAAGAGTCGGACATGACTGAGTGACTTAACTGAACTAAACTGATGTAGGTACCAACAAACATCACGTAAAAAAAACCCAGAACACAACCCAAAGTATTCTCAGACAAAATATGCATTTTCTGGGAAAAAACTGAGTATTCCCCTGGATTAGGTATTCAAAATTGCAAAAGTGTGCACCACAATTTCATGAAATGAACATTTCTCTGGATTCCAAAGCCTTCCCTTCAAGCAAAATTTACCAAACAACAACTGAGCTCTTTGTAGATGCTAGAATTTAAAAATACTTTAGCATCTATGATTACTGTGCAGAAATAAAAATTTTAAATGCTCCTTTAACTTAGAGTAATGCCATTAATCAATGGTCTGTTGCTAGAAAAGATGAACAGAAACAAAAACAAAATGTTCAAAAAGCCCTCCATAGGCAAAAACATTAAAAGGCAGGGACTACTTTTACTTGAAACTTTGCTTAGGTGTTAGCATGTCACGAATTACCCTCCTGGAAGCGCGCAGTGAGTTAGTCACAGTCAGTCAATAAATCCCCAAAACACTCAATGTGAAAGTGCACTTTAACCTTTTGTACCTGATCCTCCAGAAGGCTTTAGGAAAGAGCAGGGAGTCCCATCTGAACACCCGTTTCCGGCGGCCAGCAAACAGGATCACCGAGCTGTGTAGCCCCATCACCAGCACGCATCCCCAGAGCAGAGACCCCTTCACACCTGTGGATCCAGCGTTCCAGAAGCAAACCCGGTGACCACAATTTTGCGCTCCTCGGTGGAACCCCCCATCCGGATCCGGATCTGCGCGCCCGCAGTGACGGGGCCCAGGCAGCGTCTGCAGAACCAGAGGCCTCCTCCATTGGTCGTGGGGCAGCCCCTCTGAGAGGAGACTCGAGAGGCGCCGGGCAGGGTGGGCTGCAAGCACACAGGGCGCCCACCGCTTCAAGAACGCCCTGGGGCCCCGGCCCCGTGTCCTCACCCTGTGGCTGGTGGCAGACACCCCGGAGCTGAGGACCGAGTGAGGCTAGCGCTCCTCTGGGCTGGAGGAGAAGGGGGCCTCTGACCATTGGGCAGGCAGGGGCATGCGGTGAGGGGCTGGGGACAGAGCTACACTTACTCTTGTCTGTGCTGCTCCCTGGTCTGCGGAGTCTGGCATTGGGGACTGACCCAGGCTCCACCTTCCCTTCCCTCAGCAAGGGTCCTGGGAGCTCTGGTGTCTCCATGCCTCCACCCTCGCACCTGCCTCCACTCACGCCTGTGCACTCTCTGGAGATGGAGCTGGACCTTGCAACCACCTTCCACTCTCAGCACCCCTGACCTGGATATTACTGTTAATGTTTAATTTACTGTAACTGTTTTACTTGGGATAATTTTTGTTCAAATAATAGCAAGGTTTCTTATCTAAATCAGAATTTATGATTTATAGATGTGCCTTTTTAAGAGTTTCTTCTTTTTGTAAGATTTCTTTATGAACATTATTTGTGCTTGGTCAACTGATGGTCAACTGACCATGTAGAGTTTTCATTGGCGTTGATTATTTTTCCTAGAAATCACCATGATGGCCCACGTGTCCCTAGGTCAATCTGTGAGTGTCCAATAGGCCTACTTCTTTGATGAGAGATACTCCTTTTTGTCAGATACTCAGTTTTGATTCACCTTTTTGAACTGTTTTCCCAAAGAGTCCACCCTTTGGTCTCTCCACTTCATTTGAAAATAGAAAAGAATTTTCTCTCATCTGCTTCCAAGGTCTACACTGATGAAAGCAATCAAATGGTTCCCAGTCACCTCTTGAGGAACTGAATCTTTTCCTCTCAATTATCCTGGTTAGCAACCACATCCCTCATTTCTCTGGGAACAAAGACACATCAAGAAAAGCGAGTCCATGGTGGGGAAATGAACAATTCTTCTTAAAATTATTCTGTCTTGAACTCTTCATCCTGGTATTTAGTGTAGGAAAAAAGCATTGAATTTCATCAAAGCACGAGAAACTTGACAGGTCAATATTCATATCCAGTAAAAAATTACTCTAGCACAAATGGATAACAGTAGCTCTTAGAGTTATACTACTCTATACCATGTTATAACATGACATGATTTACTTGTTTTTCTCTTGGCGTGTATCAGGTCTTTTACAGCATTATCAGAGAAAGGCTGACATTCAGCAACCATGCTGACTTCAGAGAAAAAACATCTCTCTTTATGCCATCAAGTTTAAAATTAACTGTTCAAGTAAAACAACACCATTAAGATATAGTCATGGGCTTCCCTGGTGGCTCAGTGGTTGAAAATCTCCCTGCCAATGCAGGAGACACAGATTCAATCCCACATCCCTTGAAGCAACTAAGCCCATGTGCTACAACTATTGAGCCTGTACTCTAGACCCCAGAACAGCAACTACTGAGCCCACATGCGGCAACTCCTGAAGCTAGAATGAATGCTCTAGACTCCCTGCTCCACAACAAGAATAGCCAACGCAGTGAGAAGCCCCCACACTACAACTACATAGTAGCCGCTGTTTACCACAACTAGAGAAAAGCCTGTGCAACGAAGACACAGTACAAGCATAAACAAATAATTAAAATTATTTCTACAAAAGGTAGTCATGTCGAAGTTATCCTTGTCCATATAATTATTGACTTGTCAATCAAAGACCATCATTAAGCCTTAGCTCCACAGAATCTACTATTCTGACATTACATCCTAAAGGGAATCAAAGGTGAGCCCTGAGCCCTAGAGTGGAGAGTCACATACCAGGACAATTAAGGAGGCCAAAGCACGTGAGAGGAGACAGAGAGCATGGTAAGATTCGATCTGAGAAATACCTCGGACCAAGGACATCCTGTCTGATAGGTACTGTGGGAAGGCCAGCAGGTATACAGATCCTGGCTAGTGAGGAGGTAGCTGATTTATGATGACCTCCTATTGGGACAGGTCTGGGAGAATCCCAGTTTCAAACGCATTCTCAAATCTGTCAGGTCCTGATCGCATATGCACTTATTCAGCAGTACAGGCACATCTACTTTGCCTAGTACTGGGCTGGAGGGCTGTAACAGTCAAAATAAAGGTGCAGTCTCTGCTCCCAGAGAGCTGAGCAGTGGTGATAACAGAATGAAGGTTGTTGGAGGCAGAGTACCAGGTCATTAACATCATAACCTTATCTCTCTCCCAGAATTACTACAACCATCACTCATTATCTTAACCCTGATGTTCTTTAAATAATCAAAATTTTAGCAAAGTTCCCCCAAGAGGGTAGACTCAGTTCTTTAAGGACAGGAGACAGTGTGGATGGACCTGACCCTGGCTGTGCTGAGCAGATCTCCCCATTTGGATGACTCCCACTGAGACCTACTTCTCACCTTCACACTGCTTCTCACTGTCTTATAAGCAGCCCACTTACTACTGAAACATTCACATCACAAAGAAGTAGGAACATGATTGAAAAATGTCTGATATGGTATGTAGATTATCAAAAGATGGGTTACACGGATGTTTATAGATGGATATAGAGAGGAAGGGAGAGAAGTGGACGAAGACGGGGATTGGATACATAATTTTGCATGTCTACATGTCACAAGGGAAAACGTAGTCAGTGTCTCACTTTATGTTTGTTATTTGTAGTGAATTTCCATTAACTTCCAAATAAGATCAAAGAAGAAAAGCAAATCGATATACCTTAAAGAGGTCCTGTAAGTTTATAAAACGTGTTCTGATGGAGGCTAACGGATTAGTTTTTAATGAGACTGTATGTCAGAAGCAGCCACACTGCCCTCTGGTGGCATTTTTCTGAAATGGCAGCAGTGCTGCATGGCTCCATGATTTTCTCACCAAAAGAAGTCAACATTTACACTTGCCATATTCGCGATCATATGGTTAGAGCAAAGCAAACTCTGTAAGGCTCAGTGTTTTGGGGATGTGTGTCTTCACTCTGTCTTGAGGACTTGAGCCAGGACTTGGGTCCACAGCAGAGAGGAGAGAGGAGGTTGTTGCCACATCACCAGCAGAGAGATGGTGGGAACCTGCTAGGATCACCTGTCTACAACCAGTCTCTGTGTGGTGGAGAGAAATTAGTCTATCAAAGCAATTTATGATACATTTCTGTTTATATGAATAAAACAGTTCAGAAAATTACAGTACTATCATTTAACATATACATATGATTTTATCTAAATTTACACAGAATTCGAAAAAATGGAATTACCTTACCTTACTGGTCTCTTTTTCACTTAATATGAGTGTAGTTATTCCATCCATTTGTAATTTTAGAAAATGTGAATTTAATGTCTGCATAATATTTAAGAAAATTGGAGATTTAAGTGAACATTTCATGCAAAAATGTCCACAATAAAACACTATAAAAGACAGAAATGTAAAGACGTAATAGAAACAGAAGAGATTAAGAAGAGGTGGCAAGAATACACATATCTATAGAAAAAAGTCTTAATGACCATGGTAACGATGGTGTAGGCACTCACCTAGAGCCAGACATCCTGGAGTGTGAAGTCAAGTGGGCCTTAGCAAAGCTTATTGCAAACAAAGCTAGTGGAGGTGACGAAATTTCACTTGAGCTAATCAAAATCCTAAAAGACGGTGCTGTTAAAATGCTGCACTTTATGTATCAGCAAATTTAAAGAAACTCACCTGTGGCCACAGGACTGAAAAAGGTCAGTGATCATTTCAATTCAAAAGAAGGGCAATGCAAAAGAATGTTCAAAATACTATGAACTTGTACTCGCTCCTCTAAGGTTATATTCAAAATCCCTCAAGACATGCTTCAACAGTACATGAACTGGGAACTTCCAGATGTACAAGCTGGGTATTGAAGAGGCAGAAGAACCAGAGCTCAAATTCTCAACATAATTGGATCATAGAAAAAGCAAGGGAGTTTCAGAAAAACATCTACTACTGCTTCACTGACTATGCTAAAGCCTTTGACTCTGTGGATTACAAAAACTGTGGAAAACTCTTAAAGAGATGAGAGTATCAGACGACCTTACCTGACTCCTGAGAAACCTGTATGTGGGTCAAGAAACAACAGCTAGAATCAAACATGGAAGAAGGGACTGGTTCCAAATTGGGAAAGGACTATGACAAGGCTATATATCGTCACCCTGTTATTTAACTTCCATGCAGAGTACATCATGTGAAATGCCAGTCTGGATGAATCACAAGCTGTAATCAAGATTGCTGGGAAAATATCAACAACCTCAGAAATACAGGTGATACCACTCTAATGGCAGAAAGTGAAGAGGAACTAAAGAGCCTCTTGATACGGGTAAAAAGGAGAATGAAAAAGCTGGCTTGAAACTCAACATTCAAAAAACGAAGATTATGGCATCTGGCCTCATTACTTCACGGCAAATAGAAGGGGGAAAAGTGGAAGCAGTGACAGATGTTCTTTTCTTGAGCTCCAAAAGCACTGCAGATGGTGACAGCAGTCAGGAAATTAAAAGACACTTGCGCCTTGGTAGGAAAGCTCTGACAAACCGATACAGCCTATTAAAGAGCAGAGGCATCGATTTGCCAACAAAGGTCCATATAATCAAAACTATGGTTTTCCAGTAGTCATATAGGGATGTGAGAATTGCAATGTAAAGAAAGCTGAGTGCCAAGGAATTTATGCTTTTGAACTGTGGTGCTTGAGAAGACTCTTGAGAATCCCTTGGCCTGCAAGGAGATCCAACCATTCAAACCGACAGGAAAGTAACACTGAATATTCATTGGAAAGCCTGATGCTGATACTCCAATATTTTGGCCATCTGATTTGAAAAGCCATTGGAAAATACTGGGATCCTGGGAAGGACTGGAATCAAAAGGAGATGGGGGCAGCAGAGGATGAGATAGTTAGATACCATCACCGACTCAATGGACATATATTTGAGCAAACTCCAGGAGGTATTGGAATAGAGAGTAACCTGATATGTTGCAGTCCATGGGGTCACAAAGAGTCTGGCACAACTTAGCAAGTGATCAATGACCACATAATATTCTTTATGATACCCTGTATCACAGGACCTGTGTCTACAGCTCCTGATGCCAGCTTCCTTCACAATTGTATCTTGTTCATCTCTGAAAGTGGAGTCCAAATCCTATCATTTCTAGGCAGCTTTCAAATCTAGAATCATTCCCTGAACTTTCAAATCAGGTTCTCTTAATCCCTTTCTCCTAGGATGGCATACACTTCATACTCTGGCTTCTCTCCTGAGGATTCAGAACTCCTCCAAGTTCAAGATGCTGCTCAATCAATTCTCATGTCACACTTAGCAGAACGCTAGGGGTATGGCAAACAGACAAAAAAGATTTGAAAATTAATTAAATCAAAATGAATTATTCACAGTTTCTGACAATTTTAATTGTTCTCCCTTCCTGGGCAGAATAGTTGCAAGACTTCCCAGTCCCTTTTGTGGCCACAGAAATGAACTGTGGCCATAAGAGCAGCAGAGAAACTGGCCTGTATCCTTCCAGAGCTGGCTCATCATAAACTTCCATATGCATTTCTCCATATTCTTGCCTCCTTCTGCTGATGGATGCAGATGGGGATGAGGTCTAAGGGAATGGACACAGTATAGCATGGTAGGAATCCCGGTTCCTGAACAACCATCTAAAGTAATGTGGTCCCCCAAAGTGAATACCCACCCAGTGATGTGATGTGGGAAACATAATGTTGTACTGCTGAAATTTGGGGAGTTGTGTGGTAATTGGGCATAAACCATTATACACACAATTATGCTAATTATATGATCAACTTAAATTGCCCTCCATCTAGTACATTAAAAATGACATACATCAATTTGTATTACTGACAGTTTTACCCTCCAATTTTACCCTGCTCTTCTGAATCAGCCATTTCACCTCAAATAATATCAATTCCTCAACAGTTTTTACTCTGAGATTCATACACACTGCAATCAGAATTAGAATATTTGAAAAGTAATGTTGAGAAAGTACTTTGCAGAGAAAACTTCAGTAACTTTTAATTCCTTGATCCTGCTTTGAAAACACAGCATAGTAAACTACTTGTAGTTTATCCATATTTATCTCCAATTAACAAAGTGTTTTAGTTGGGATTAATTTTTAATAAATAAATAGCAGGTTTCTTGTCCACGTCATAGCTGAATGACTAAATTCTCTCTCTGGAAGATTTCTTTACTGACATTTATTTGTACTCAGTCAACTGATCTGGGTCAAATACCAGATATTAAAAATCTTCAGCAGGTTCTTTTTCTTTCATTACTTTTCATTCAATAAGCATTTGACCATGTGGATTTTTCTCTGGTCTAGATTATTTTTAATAACAAGCCACATGATGTTGCAAAAGACCTTAAGGTCCAAATTCTCCTATCTAATGTGTCTGTTCCTTTGAAGAAAGTGATTCACTTTTGCTCCAACTTTTGGAAAACTTGCCCCAAAAATTACCACCACCCTCCTATTCTGGCCACTTCATCCACTAAAGAAGTGTTACTCCCAAGGTGCAGGCAGAAGAACGCTTATACAATGTATTCAGTTACTTGCCTGGGAAATGAAAGGACCTTTTCCATTCAAATATCCTGGTTAGGAACCACGTGTTTAATTTCTCTGGGAATTAAAAAACAGCAAGTAACGAGGGTATGTGGTTGATAAATGAACATCAATTTTTCTGAAAATCAGTCTGTCTCCTCCCCTTCCTCTTGGTGTTCAGTGTAGGGAAATAACCCTGGTCATCACCATGTGGTTATTGCTTTTCTTCTCTTCGAAGAGGCAAGCCGTTTCATTGAGGACACTAATTCACCAAATTCAACGTTTGAATTCCTTTTATACACCAGATTCCTATCTTTATAATATATGCCATTATCTTCAACAGTGAAATGATATGCTTTATTCCTCATTACAGAGACCAAACTGCTATAGCAAAAGTCACTCTTGAGAGTTTTACATGGAAATTTACTAACTAAAAAAAAAAAAATTTCTATGGAAAAAGACAACCCATCTCTGTGTTACAAAGCATTGTTCCTTGCACCAACCACCAGTGTTAACTACAATCTATTATGATTTGAAGCATGCTAAATAAGCAGATTGTACTAAAAAAAACACATAAAAAAACCCAAAGGACAAACCCAAACTACTCTCAATAAAAATATACATTTGCTGGAGCCAATCTAAGATTTAACCAGGATCAGATACTTTATACTGTAACACTGCATACCAGAATATCATGAAAAAAGCATTTCTCCTGATTTGGATATCATCTCTTCCTAATGCAAACTTTATCCCGACCCCCAACCTCAAAGAAATCCAAAAATCCCAAAACCAGCAAACCAACAAAAATTAACCAAAGACCCAAACCAAACAAAAAAACCAAAGAAACCACGCCCATGACTATAACTAGAATTCTCAAATATTTGAGCGTCTATGGTAACTGCTCAAAGAAGTATTTTTTAAATGCTCATTTAACTTAGGAGCTTCCCTAGTAGCTCAGTTGGTAAAGAATCTGCCTACAATGCCAGAGACTCAGGTGCGATTCCTGGGTGGAGAAGGTCTTCTGGAGAAGCAAATGGCAACCCACTCAAGTATTCCTGCCTGGATAATTCCAGGGACAGAGGAGCCTGAAGGTCTACAGTCCATGGGGGTCACGAGAGTTGGGACCCGACTTAGCGACAAAACCGTCACCATTTAACTTAAGAGCAGTGCAGCTTCTCCAAAAGTCACCAAAAGTTGTTAGGCCTGAAAACTCTAACATAATCAAGAAAAACTTCACCATAGCCCAAAACAATAAGGCGGGAATAGTTTAAATTCGAACTTTGCTTAAATGTTAGTATGTCACAAACTGCCCTCCAGGAAGCGCTCTTAGAGTCAGCGACCCTCAATAAAGCCTGAAAACGCGGAAAGTGAACTTTAACCTTTGTAGCCGATCCTCCAAAAGTCTTTAGGAAAGAGCACGAGTCCCGTCAGAACACCCGCTGCCGGCGGCCCGCGAACAGGATCCCCGAGCTGTGCACCCCCATTACCCGCGCGCATCCCAGGAGCAGAGAACTCTTCACACCTGCTGACGACCGCACCCGACGTGCACCCCGCGGCCCCAACATCGGGCTCCTCGGCTGCAACCTCCCTGTCACGAACACGCGAGCCCGTTGCGACCGGGTCCAGGTGGCGCCCACAGAAACAGAGGCCGCCCTCGCGGTCGAGGGGAACCGAGCAGGGAGGGGTGTGAGCGCGCGGGGCGCCGACCGCTCCACGACTGCCTTGGTGTCCCAGCCCGGTGTCCTCACGCTGCGGCCGGTGGCGGCGACCCCTGAGCTGAGCCCAGGACCAAGAGAGGCTCGTGCTCCTCCAGGCTGGAAGAGTCCAGGCCGCTGGCCGCTGGGCAGGCGGGGGCATGCGGTGAGGGGCTCTAGGTAGAGCTGCACTTTCTTGTGTCTGCGCTGCTCCCAGGTCTGGGGCGTTTTGAAGTGGGGACCGACCCAGTCTCCAACTTCCCTTCCCTCAGGACCGGTCCTGGGAGCTCAGGCGTCCGTGTGCCTCCACCCTCGCACCTGTGGCCGCTCCCGCCTTTGCACTCGCACCTGCAGCCGCTCACGCTTGGGAACTCACACCTGCAGCCACTCACTCCTGCGCACTCGCTCCAGGGCTGGTGGGGGCGGGTATGGGCGTTTGTCAGCCTCAGGACTCCTGGCTGGAATATCCTTATTTTACATTTCCTTAAAGTGTTTGACTTGATAGCAGTTTTTAAAAAAAATACATGCCAACTTTTCTTATCCTAATCATAATGTCACGACTGTAGATTCTCTCTTTGTAAGATTTCTTTAAGAATAATAATTTCTACTTGGTCAACTGACTCATTTAATACATACCAAAATTATATATTGCTTCTATAAATTTTAGGTCAATACGTTTTAGCCTGTGTAATTTTATTTAGTGTGTGTGTGTTTTACTACTAATCAGCATTGGCAAGGGCAGAGTCTTCAGATGAAGGGAGAATTAGGATCTCCTAGGCTACGGCTGTCTCCCTACCACATATTTTGCTGTGGGATTAGAGGTCGTCAGACCACAGGATATTTTGGCAATGTGGAGTAGATTCTCTGCATGTGCACACAAGCATACACTGACACACATCAGAGGAAGGGACCATAGGGAGTGGGGTCAGGAGTGTGGTGGACCTTGGGGTGGCAACAGGGACAGAAACACACATTGTTTTTCCTTGGACTGAGGCAAAGACCACCTTGTTGGACCTCATATGGAATCAAGATCAGAACATCTGCACTGGCTGTGGTGAGGAGTCCTCTGAAGGGAATTAGACACTCCACGGCTGAAGTGGACAAGAGGAGGTGGAGGGTCCTCTTCAAGGTTCCTCTCAAAGCCCCTGGTTCCTGTGGATCCTGTAACATTCCCTCCTGTGGCCCAAGGAATGCCGGTGTCCTGAAGTCTCTAAGAGGTGTGGTTTGTGCTGTGCTTTCCCTGCTTGGTGTGTAGTATGAGTGGTTCCCACCAAAGGGGTGATGTGTCCAGTACTGTGGCGAGGAGAGTGTCCCTTGCACTCCTACACATTCTCCTGCTCCTGACCTGGCCTATACCTCCTCCTATTAGCATCCAAGCTTCTCAGTGGAGGATTGGAGCCTCTTATCTATTCAATTACCAGCTGTGCCCTGAGCATCCAGTGTGGGCTATGATGAAAAGAAGCACCAGTGTCATAGTATGGAGGGGAAGTGGAGAAACACAGAAGGAAGCAAGTTCTATGTTGAAACACAGTAGGTGCCACAATTTGTTCATGAGGGTCTTCACTGAGGGGACATGTCTGTCCCCAGCAGGGTAATGAGAATGTGCCAACCATTCACACATCTGGGGATAATTATCCCAGAAGATGGCACAAGTGTATGGACACACAGAATGTGTTTGTCCAGAGATGAAGCCAGAGGAAATAGTGTGGCAAGTGGGAGCTTGGGAGGACAGTAGGGGACAGTGGGGAGGGAGGGGCCAGGGCCTGAATACTTGATGGCTGTGTGAGTGGTCCATTCTGTGTGACAACATTAGCCAGTCTTGAGTGACTTAAGGAACAAACATTTATTATCTCACACTATCTGTGTACCAGGAATTGACCATGATTCATTTGGAGGCCTCTGCCAGTGTCTCCCTGGGGTCTAGGAGTGTGAACTCACTGAGTCAGGACCCAAGAGCTCCTCTGTCAGGGTCTCAATGCTAAACCACAGATGCCTCTTCATATGGCAACTTGTAATATACAGGCTTGATCCTTAGAGTGAGGACCCAGAAAGAGAGAAGGACGGAGAGAAAGGAAACTGCAATACAAATGAAGAAATGGAAATTATACACCTAAATTCTGGGGATTATCAAATGGTACTGCTGCTGCTGCTGCTAAGTCGCATCAGTCATGTCTGATTCTGTGCGACCCCATAGAAGGGATCCCACCAGGCTCCCCCGTCCCTGGGATTCTCCAGGCAAGAACACTGAAGTGGGTTGCCATTTCCTTCTCCAATGCATAAAAGTGAAAAGTGAAAGTGAAGTTACTCAGTCCTGTCTGACTGTCAGCGACCCCATGGACTGCAGCCTATCAGGCTCCTCCATCCGTGGGATTTTCCAGGCAAGACTACTGGAGTGGGTCACCAGTGCCTTCTCTGTCAAATCGTTACCACCACTGTATATAATACTTCAGCAGTTTCTCAAAAGGACAAGCCTAGAGTTTTCAGTCAATCCCCAAATTTCCCTCCTACATCAATACCCAAAAGCATATGAATATTCACATGCCTGTACACAAGTACTCCGAGCACCACTGTTCACAAGAGCTCAAAGGTGAAAACTCTAATGTCCATCAACAGATAAAAGCCAAATATTCTGGTTCCTGAATGGAATATTATTTCGCAATGAAAATGTTCTCAAATAGACATTTAATAGGGTTATGTAACATTGTGAATGAACTTATTGTAATTTACATGTACAATCTAAGATAATCAAACAATTAAATTTTAAGTGAACTTTATGTCATAAACAATTTATTATACATTAAAAAAATACCAAAAATGGACTTGCTCTAACTCTGGAGCTCTGGTGGGCAGTAGAGGTGTAGTTGGCTCCAGGTCTGGAGATGTTTCCAGAGGTTGTTCTGGAGCTGGTGCTCTAGTTCCAAGGAGAGAAAATACCAATAGGACTGCATTTCCAAGTGTCCCCCAAAACAGGAAAGAAAGCCTCCCATTGCCACTCAATGATCTCTCAAAGATGCCAGCCCCAGAAAGTCTTCCCAGACTGCAGTCCAGGGCAATAGTGATCTGAGCTTCCTCATTGCTCCTGGCCCAGATCCAGCCTCAGAAGGTTCTGCTCTGTGCAGTTCAGCTCCCTCCAATCCTCATTTGCTCCCATCACATCCCTCTTTGCCTCAGTGGGCTCCAGGGTCTCCAGCTGTGCCAGGAAATGTAGGGTTTGGTGCTCCAAGTCTGAGTCAGGCATGCTGAGCTCTATTTAAGCCAGTAGCATCCTCAGGCAGGGAAACTCTGGGGGCTGGTGGAAACCCTCAGGTTAATGGTACAGCTAGGTGCCCAGGATGGTGGACATGGCCCTGGGGGGAGTCAGGTGGGCAGAAGAGTCAGCGACCTGGCCTTCCTTCCACACTGAGCTCCTGGGAAGCCCTGTGGGGTCTGGGAATTTTTGCCTTCTGCTCCTGCCTGTTCAGAGGCCAGTTCTCCTCCATGTCTCATCTCACTTGGTCGTTCTTTGGAAAACTGAGTCCCTCCTTCTCGAATCTAAGTCCCACTCACACTTTCAGCTGGTGGAGAGGTCCACTGTCCTCATCAGAGTAAAAGAGGTTGCATCCACACATAGAGGAGGCCAGGAAGGCGTCACATGGACAGCACTGGAGACACGCCCAGATGTGATGGCCAGTGTGACCGTGTGACCCTGGGAGAACGGAAGCCCAGGAAGACAGGACTGCTGTCTGCCCAATGTATTACATGATGGTCATTCCTAGAAAAGTGCCTGCATCTTGTGGGCCTTCCTGTATATTTCAAAATGAATGAGCCCAACCAGCCCCATCCGAGTACCTGGGGAAATATTGATCAATCCCAGGGACCCCTGCTCTCACTCAACGAGGACAGGGCACCTCTCACAACTCACCTTGCAAATGGGAATCAATCTGGCCCAAGGGCAAAGGCCAGAGACAACTGAGATAGATACTTCCTTGAGGGGAGTAGCAACATGATGACTAAGTACAATCACAGCCCCTCCAGCAGATTTTTCCATTGGGCCAGGTCCCCAGAAAGCACTTTCCAACTTTCAAGGAAGATACCACTTAGTCCCCACATTCACTGTGAGGGCTGCTTCTCCCATTGCCCTTGTGTGCAGAGGGACCTACTGGGCCTTAGAGAGGTGGATAGATATTCCTCTGACTCCAACTGGAATGGGGCCAACACCTGAGTGTACCACAGGTGGAGGGGACTACTCACCTTGTGAAGCAGGTCCAGCACCTGAATTTTTGTTGTTGTTCAGTCACTTAGTCTGATATTTTGCACGCCGGTGGGTGGCAGTACACTGGCTTTCCTGTGCTTCCCTATCTCCTGGAGTTTGCTCAAACTCACGTTCTTTGAGCCAGAGAAGCCATCCAAACATCTTGTCCTCTGTTGTCCCCTTCTCGGCTTGCCTTCCATCTTTGCAGCTTCAGATTCTTTCCCAATGAGTTGGCTCTTTGCTTCCATCAGGATATTTTACAATGAGTCAGCTCTTCCCACCAGGGGGCCAAAGTATTGGAGATTCAGCTTCAGCATCAGTCCTTCCAATGAATATTCAGGACGGATTTTCTTTAGGATTGACTGGTTTGATCTCCTTGCAGTCCAAGGGACTCTCAAGAGTCTTCTTCAACACCACACTTCAAAAACATCAATTCTTTAGCATGCAACCTGCTTTATAATCCAACTCTCACATCCATCCATAAGTACTGGAAAAACCATAGCTTTGACTATATGGATCTTTGTTGGGAAAGTAATGCCACAGCTTTTTATACGCTGTGTAGGTTTGTTATAGCTTTTTTCCCAAGGAGCAAGTGTCTTTTAACTTCATGGCTGCAGTCACCATCTGCAGTGATTTTGGAGCCCAAGAAAATAAAGCCTGTCACTGTTTAAATTGTTTCCTCAATTATTTGCCATGAAGTAATGTGACCAGAGGCCATGATCTTACTTTTTGAATGTTGAGTTTAAGCCAGCTTTTTCACTCTCCTCTTTCCCCTTC
Organism: Hydropotes inermis; assembly: GCA_020226075.1. NCBI lineage: Eukaryota > Metazoa > Chordata > Mammalia > Artiodactyla > Cervidae > Hydropotes > Hydropotes inermis. Next base: position 69,154 of record CM035286.1, on the reverse strand, counting down.
ATCAAGGGACTCTCTAGTTCCTCTTAGCTTTCTGCCATGAGGGTGGGGTCGTCTGCATATCTGAGGTTATTTGTATTTCTCCCAGCAACCATGATTCCAGCTTGTGCTTTATCCAGCCCCACATTTTGCCTGATGTACTTGCATATAAGTTAAATAAGCAGGGTCACAATATAGTCTTAACGTAATCCATACCTATTTTGGAACCAGTCTGTTCTTCCATGTCCAGTTCTAACTGTTGCTTTCTGACCTGCATACAGGGATCTCAGGAGGCAGGTAAGGTGGTCTGGTATTCCCATTTCTTTAAGAATTTCCCACAGTTTGTTGTGATCCACACAGTCAAAGGCTTTAGCGAACTCAATGAAGTAGAATTTTTCTTTCTGGAATTCTCTTGCCTTTTCTATGATCTCCAATGAATACTGGTAATTTGATCTCTGGTTCCTCTGCCTTTTCTAAATCCAGCTTGAACATCTGAAAGTTGTCAGTTCATGTACTGTTGAAGCCTAGTTTGCCGAATTTTGAGCATTACTTTGCTAACATGTGAAATGATTGCAATTGTGTGGTAGTAAGAGGGTAACAGGCAGGAAGGCCACGGGTCTCCAAACGGATTGAAGAGTCTGCAAGTGCCAGACATTTTTATCTCTCTTAACCAGCAGGAAGAAACAAACCAGCGATATGTATTTCCTTCTCTATACAAATTTAAAAGGAAGTTTAACTTAACATGCTGTGTTGCCATGACACATGGTCAGACCTAAAGCTAACTACTCTCAAACCTTCAGTTAACAAATACATTTAGTTTTTATATAGAAATGTTGTCCTAAACTATGTTAATGTACCCCAGACTCTATCTTCAAGTTGGTTCCTTCAAATGGCCAAACTTACTTACTCAGGTATTGTTCCCCTAATCTATGTAAATGAAACTATTTCTTGGTATTCTGCCTTTCTACAAGATTTAAGTCAATCGTTTTATGGCCAGGGATGAATTATCTTGTGCCATACTAAATTTTATTGCATTCCTTTCTTTACATTAACAGACTGTCACTGACTATATAACATTACAGCTAGACTAGGAGGGGGGTACTCTTTTGCCCCCTTATGATGCCTATATCAGAAGCCTTCTCTACCTCCTTCATACTTTAATAAAACTTGATTACACAAAAGCTCTGAGCGATCCAGCCTCGTCTCTGGCCCCGGAATGAATTTGTCTCCTCCTGAGGCCAAGAATCCCAGCGTCTTATTAATCAGCAACAACCCTTGAGTAGTTTGAACATTCTTTGGCATTGTTGTTCTTTGGGGTGGGAATGAAAAAAGACCTTTATGAACACTGCTCAGTTTTCCTACTTTGCTGGTATATTGAGTGCAACACTTTAACAGCATTCATCTTTTAGGATATGACACTACTCAGCTGGAATTCCATTATATCCACTAGCTTTGTTCATAGTAATGCTTCCTAAGGAACACTTGACTTTGCACTCTAAGATGTTTGGCTGAAGGTGTGTGATCACACCATCGTGGTTATCTGGGTCATTAAGATCTTTTTGGTATATTTTTTCTGTGTATTCTTGCCACTTCTTCTTAATATCTTCTGCTTCTGTTAGATCCACACAGTTTCTGTCATTTATTGTGCCCAAGTTTATTTTTCCCTTTGTATCTCTAATTTTCTTGAAGAGATCTCTAGTCTTTCCTATTCTATTGTTTTCCTCTATTTCTTTGCATTGATCACTGAGGCAGGCTTTTTTATCTCCCCTTGCTATTCTTTGGAAGTCTGCATTCAGATGATTTTATCTTTCCTTTTCTCCTGTGACTTCAGCTTCTCTTCTTTTCTCAACTATTCTGTAAGGCCTATTCAGACAATCATTTTGCTTTTTACATTTCTTTTTCTTGGGGATTGTTTGAGAATGGTCTCCTGTACAATTTTTATGAACCACTGTTCATAGTTGTCCAGGCACTCTGTCTATCGGATCCAATCTCTTGAATATGTCACCTGCACTCTATAATCCTAAGGGATTTGACTAGGTCTTACTTATATTTTGTAATGGTTTTACCTACTTCCTTTAATTTAATTCTGAATTTTACAATAAACAGTTCATGATCTGAGCCGCAGTCAGCTGCCAGTCTTGTATTGCTTATAGTACAGAGCTTCTGCAGCTCTGGCTGCAAATAATATAATCAATCTGATTTTGGTATTTACTATCTGGTGATGTCCCTGTGTAGAGTCATCTCTTATGTTGTTAGAAATGGGTGTTGCTACAACCAGTGTGTTCTCTTGGCAAAACTCTTGTTAGCCTTTGCCCAGCTTCATTTTATATGCCAAGGCCACACTTGCCTGTTACTCCAGGTGTCTCCTGACTTCCTATTTTTTCATTCCAGTTGCATATGATAAAAAGGATATATTTTTCTTGGTATTACCTCTTTAAAGTCTTATATCCTTTCATAGAACCATTCAACTTGAACATCTCCACCATTAGTGATTGGAGCACAGACTTGCATTACTGTGATATTGAATGGTTTGCCTTGGAAAGGAACAGAGATCATTCTGTCATTTTGGAAACTGCATCCAAGTACTGCATTTTGAACTCTTCTGTTGACAATGAGAGATACTCCATTTCTTCTAAGTGATTCTTACTCAGGGTAGCTGGCAAAGCCCTGCAGGTGCCCAGGAATGTGGGGAGGTAGGAGGGGGTTGCTGCTCAGGAAACAGGTACCAGGTTCCCACTAGCATCTGTAGCCTATGTCTTTGGAAACTTCATATCATACAGGTCGCATGTCCCTTGTGGGACACATTTTCCCTTGGGGTATAACAGCTGACACACAAGTCAGAGGCAGCACCACAGACACCAGGAAAGCAGGGGCTGGAGCTCAGACTGAGTCCCCTGGACTCATGGGAGGAGGAGGGGCAGGAGTGCCTTCTGCAGAATAAAGGTCCTGGCATCACAAGTGAACTGGCACTTTGGGATGGTTTCATGTGTTAGCAACTCAGGGCGGTTTTTATTGGACAGCTCTCCGTGTGTTAACTTTATCATCCCTGTGGTGGTGACCAAAACATCCCATTCTGGGGATGAGAACTGGGGTGATAGGGGCTGATCCTGGGGTTAGAGGCATCAGGATTCTCAGGCCAATGTGGATACCTGGGGATGGATTTGATACAGGATTAACTGTAGAAAAATGCAGAAAGGTTCCTTGGGGAACCTGAACGGAAATCCTATCACAACCTCTTTCTGAGATTCACACATATAGATAAACAGTGGTATTTCATCTGGACAACTTAGGGCCTGCACCTTGAGGGCACGTGGGAGAGGAGATGGGGCCCATGTTCCTTTGGAAGCAGGACTCTGGGAGGGACCCAGGGGAGTGTCAGGGTGCCTCTGTGACCTGAGCATGTGCCTACCCTGGGCTCTGTTGCTGGTGGGGGCTCCTGGCTCTTGTGTGGGGAGATGGAGAAGGGGGCTCTATGGATGGGCTCCTGTCTGCAGTCCCTTGAGGAGCCCCGTGTACACAGTACCTGGGAGCCAGGCAGAAAGTCTCAGGGCACGAGTCAGCTGCCTATGGTGCTTCTGAGACCTACAGAAAAACCCCCTCCACACACACGCCCACCACTCTCTGCACAGACCTCCACCAAAGACGCAGACGCCCGTCCAACTGACAGTCATTGATCCACACTGGCACAGAGCAGAGCACCTCAGGGATCCTTCTTCCCCACTGCCAGCCCATCCTCAGGTGTGACCGTGTCAGGACCACAGGTCACAACCTGCCCACCAACATGCTCCTGCCCAGAGGGAGAACCTCCCATCAAGTCCCACTTCCTTGCACATGGAGATGAGGGAAGCTGGCGTTGCCCAGGAAGGGCTCCAGTGGTGGCAAGGCCTGGTGTGGCCAGCTCTAGTTTGACTGGGATTACCTTAGGTGCCCTCCTGGTAAAGGATCAGAGGCATCCATGTTGAGCACTGAACCGACTGAAACACCTGAAAAACTTCTCCCTCCAGGGTTTCCTGAAGCAGAATCCCTGGTCAATCGACACACAGCTGGAGAATATCCTTCTGGATGAAGACTTTCCAGCCAAGTGAACCCCAACCTGCTGTGTCACTGTTGCTAGAAGGTGGGTGCTTGGTTACAGGGTTCAGATTTCTATTAGGGTCTAACATCGAGGAAGTGACTTCATCACCCGAGGGACCCTTCCTTGGATTGAGGGCTGACACCCCTGCACATAGCCAAAGGGATCATGACCACTCATCCCTCATCCATGAAGCCCCGGGCCTCATATTGTTGAACCACACAGTCCTCCACCCAGCTCCTGGGCAGGCTCTGTGTGCAGCTCTGATTTGACAGACCTGGGCCCAGACTCACCTCCCGTTTCCCACCTGTTCTCCATCTTGGATTA